>JAFEMH010000476.1:600000-759218 GCA_022495995.1 Adenophora triphylla var. japonica
TCAGAAAAATCTTATTTGAGGTGTCTGGAACAACTTTTATTCTCTGAGTTTTCTCAGATTATGAAGTTTTGAAGCCCTTAAATCAATTTCAAAATTAAGTGTCCACTGCCTTTTTCATTCTGGCAGAAGTGGTTTTCAACTTCCAAAAATCTTTTGAGTACCAAAACTCAACCCAAAAATCATACCAAAAATCATGGGATCTGTCCTAAGTCTAATAAAGAATTCCCAATTTTTACTCTTCTCAGTTTCAACTTATTTTGGCCAAAGTAACACACACATACACACACAAACAAATGGTTTTTTAGCTTGGAAGACTCGTTTTACGAGGCATTCCGGGTGCACACTAACGTCCTTCCCGGCATGTAACGTGACCTCCGAACCCAAATCTCTAATCTCGGGCATTTTTCAAAGTTTTGGCCCTTAAAACAAAAATGGCGTGGCGACTCCGTTTGATTTCAAAAATCGGGTACATCACAGGATCCCAAGTACTCCTTCAACTATTTGAATGATTCTGTGCATTCAGGAGTCCATGAGAAGTTCTTGGCCCCCTTCAAGACTTTGAAAAAGGGCAACGATTTTTTTGCGGATTTAGCGATGAATCTTCTAGCGCATCTATCCTTCCATTCAATCTTTGAACCCCCTTGATGTTGGTAGGTTCCTTCATTTCTATTAAGGCCTTAATTTTTTTCGGGTTTGCCTCAATCCCTCTATGTGATACCATAAAACCAAGGAATTTTCCGGCAGTCACTCTGAACACGCATTTGCTTGGGTTTAATTTCATGTTGTTGGCTCGAAGATTGTTGAAAGTTTCCTCCAAGTCAGGTGCGTGACTGCCATCCTTAGTCTTGATGACCATCTCATCTATATAGGCTTCCATGTTACAGCCTATCTGCTCCCCAAAAAATTTGTTGACCATTCGCTGGTAGGTAGCGCTTGCTTTTTTGAGCTCGAAGGGCATTATGGTATAGCAATAAATTCCTCCAGCTGCCTGGAAGGCGGTCTTCTCAATATCTTCCTCGGCCATTTTTATCTGATGATAGCCAGAATAGGGGTCTAAGAAGCTGAGAGTGGAATGTCCAGCAATGGAATCTACCAACTTGTCTATTCGGGGGAGAGGATAACTGTCTTTTGGGCAGACTTTGTTGAGATCTGTAAAGTCCACGCACATTCGCCACTTCCCATTTTGTTTTTTAACCATGACCACGTTGGCCAACCAAGCAGGTTATGTTGCTTCCCTGATGATTCCAACACTTAGTAATTTGTCCACCTCTTCTTTGATAGCAACCTCCTTGTCATTGACAAAAATTCTTCTAGTCTGCTTGATGGTTTTAGCAGACGGATCAACCTCCAGCCTATGAAGAGCTACATCTTCCTTAATTCCTCTTATATCCTCAACCTTCCAAGCAAAGACATCCAGATTGTTTCTGAGAAGGTTGATGATTTCCTCACTTTCCTATGGGGAGAGTTGGCCTCCGATTTTGATTTTTTGCTCTGGATAGTCAAGGTTGAGTATGATTTCTTCTAGTTCATCTATGGGTTCCATTTCTGGACCATCTCGGAACTCTAGAGATTCAATAATAATTTCTCTAATTCTTCTACCTTCTTTACCATGCATGTCTAGGATTTTTGCTTCCATCAATTCGTCAACGTCCGACAGCTCTCCATGTCTCAAGTCAGGGTTGGCCCCCGAGTTCTGGTCGCTGACGAGATGTGGGGCTGAATTCGGGACGAACAGAACTGTGTCAGTGTTCTTAGCAATTTCTAGGGTTATGTGTTCTTCGTCCTCTGCTTGAAAAATGAGATTCACCCTAGAGCTGGTGTGGGTAGTTTTTACAGATTTAGAAATTTTCATATTATCCGCCGGTATATCCACCTCCACCTTTCGGGATGTCTTTCTGCTCCTTACGACATGCTCCAAGAAGTCTTTGGGGGTCGCCCTCACGCATCCAACCCTAGCAAGAGTGGGAAATTTAACACATTGGTGGGGGAGTGAGGCGACCATCCCATGTTTTCCTTGACTTGGAATGCCTAGGATCGCGTGATAGTCGCTAGTCAAGTCCATGACCACGAATGTGACAGTGGCCTCTGCTCGGTAGGGTGATCACCTACTTCCATCAATAGATCAACGGTCCCCATGGCACTGACCTTGTGGTTGGTAAAACCTTCTCGCCTCCCATTGTAAGGTTCCAGAATGCTGTCTTTCAGACCCATCTTTTGAAAGGTGGAATAATAAAGAATATCACGGGAGGCCCCCGAGTCGATGAGAAGTCTTTTCGACTCATAGTTGTCAATTCTCCCTTTAATTACCAAGGGTTGCTCACGGGCGGCGCGACTCCCAGCCAATTTATTGGGAGAGAAGCTTATGACTTCCTCTTCTATGTGGATCCAAGCATGGATGTGATAAACTTTGCTCAACTCATGAATTTGGTCTTTTAGCTTCTTTGTGGAGACAGTTTCTTCCCTTATTACATGTAGCTTAGCCCTAGGAGGTCTCTCGTCTCTTTCATTCTTCCTTATCCTCATCATCCTCATCATCATCTTTCCTCTTTCGTTTGTTATCTTTTTTTTATCACATAACGATCAAGTTTTCCCTCATCTACCCATCTCTGGATCATTCTCTTGAGGGAGATGCAGTTTTCAGTGTCGTGACCATGGTCCTTGTGGAAGGCACAATATTTTGAGGTGTCACAAGTGTACTTAGATTTTTCGTTGAGCGGACGAGGATTGGGTAGATTCACCAATTGCATAATTTATGTGATTGGTTTGGTGAGGGGAGTGAAAACCTCAGATTTTTCAGTGCCTCGGATTCTTCTCTTCCCTCTGTAGTCGTTTCCATTAGAGGCATTGTTGGTGCCAGCTGCCTCTGCCTCGAGCTTATCAGATCTTTTCTTGTTTTTCTCTTCCGCCAATCCTATGGCATAGGCCACATTATATAGGTCAGATTTTGACTTCGGCTCTCTAGCTAAAAGCTCATAGATCAGCTGTCCGGACCTTAATCCGGAGTTGAAGCAAACAATTACCTCCCTGTCGGTCAGACTTTCCTCCACTTGGTGGGCCATTGCTCTGAATCTGTTGTAATAACTCAAAGTGGTCTCATTCTTTCCCTGCTCGATGTTAGCAAGGTCAGTCAATCTCTTCTTCCTCTTTCCGGCAGTGACAAAATGGTCTAGGAACTTCCTCCTCATGGTTCTCCAGCTATCGATGCTTCCCTTTTTCAGCTCACGGAACCAGAAAAAAGATGTTCCGGAGAAGGTACTAGCGAAAGCTTTGCAGAGGATGTCATCTGCTTTGGTGAGGAGGGCCATAGTGGATTCAAAGCTCTGAACATGGTCCCTTGCATCAGTGATTCCCGCATACTTATCAAAGCTGGGGATTTTAAGAGCGAAGTTAGGTGGGAGATCATTGATTTCCTGGGAGAATGGTTGGGTGGCATTGGTATCCTCCTTTTCTATTTCCTTCTTTCCCATCTCAATTTCGTCCAATCTTTTTTTCAAGAGCAGTAGTTATCTAGCATCAATCCCAGAGCTGAAGTGGGAGCTTCGATGGGACCTTTCTCCCTTTATGTGACCATTCACCCTACTTTCTTCAGGATCCTGGCGATTGTCTCCACGTCCAGATGTTATTTCCCTTCTAGGCTCCCTTTCAGGGTGAGGAGGGGTTCTGCGCCGTGGAGGGCTCCTCGGCTGAAGAAGACTCCTATGACGAGGAGGACTTCTCGGTTAAATAGGAGTGTTATGGTGAGGAGGATTTTCATGCCGATGAGGGGTAAAACGTCTCGCATGATTGAGCCTTGCTCGCAAGTCACCAGAGTTAACCTCCCGCTCCCTATGATTGTTCATATGACTTCTCAAGTCTATCACGTTCCTCTCGTTTCCATGCCCATTTGACTTATGACAAGGAGGAACCTCTTGGGGGTTTTGCTTAGCTCGGAAAACAATGTCACGGTGAGGGGGATTTTGACCACGGGGAAGGTTCCCCTGACTACCATGCCTGTCACCTTGACTTTCCCCTCCAAGGGAATTTCCAATTTTTGTAGGCCTAATGAATTCAGCCATAGAATGTTCAGGATCTAACTGTAACAAAGCATTTTGAGTTTTATAAATGCATTACAGGGTCTCCATTTGCTGGTGCAAGAGTGTTATACGATCGATTGGCTGGGTGGAAGCCCCAGCTCCTCCCTGAACAGCAGTCTTCGTCGTCTGGCTACAAGTAGGTCTTCTTCCCCGTCGATGAGGAGGAGGGTTTACAACAATCCCTCGGCACTTGTTTGTCCCCTAGGACGCAGAGTCATCCCTAGGGGGGCAGCACATCAATAAGCGGTGGTGGAGGAGGCAGCGCTCCATTGGTGAGAGGAAGACCAGTCCTAGGGTTGATAGAAATGTCTTCAACATGAACCCTTTCGGGAGTGTTACTAGCGGTACGTCCGTCTTCCATTAGAATTAGGAGATTAAAGTGAACAGAACAGAATTCTCAAACGTATGGAATTCTCAGGCAGTTTAAACTTTCCAGGAGGACAGGATTTCTTCAAGTCACCGGAATTCAGGCGAACAAGATTCCAGCCAATCGAATTCCGACGAATAGATTTTTCAGGCGGAACAAAGCTTTTTCCGGCAAACAGATTTTTCAGGAGGAACAAGGCCTTTTCCGACCAAACGTGATTTTTCCAGCTATTCAATGGGTGTTTCGAATCGTTTCCCAGTAATGAAACCAAACTGATGATGCAAAAAATGTTCGGATCAGCCCAAATTCAGCAGTAGGTTGTATCCTAGCGATTGAATAGCCTGAAAAAAATGAACAAACACGTAAACTAAGTCGGGCTTCACCGACGAAGGCCCTCCGGCGTGAGAGTAAGTATTTGTTTATGAGAGATAGAAATCAATTGACAAGAATTTAGAGTCAAGAGATAACGTACCAAAACATGTGAATTATGACTTGTATATATGTTGGAAATTAAATTAATAAGCACCACAGATTAAACAACAATTTAATCAACAGTAGGGAATTTTATTGATCAAGTCAAACGTACCAATTAAGCCAATAGCAAAACCGAAAGCCAAGGAACAGGATCAGGAAAACAAACAGAAACAAGAAATCAAACGGTTAGAAAACTTATCGTGATTTGATCGAGTCGCCTTAGGAAGACTGTCCTAAGAGAAAATATTGCCCCCAATTGGTGCAACTCAGGTACAGGCAAATTTCTCCGAGGATAAAATGATCACGGACTACGTACCACACAATAGCACACAGGTAGGTAATCACCGGCGGTCCTATCTCAGTCGCCTTGAATCTTACGAACAAATCTCTACGAACGGGAGTAATCGATCAATGAATAAAAGCAAGAGAATTGTGTTTCTCTTCAATATTCATCTACCAAAAACGGCTGAGGGAAAAGAGTATTTATACTTGTGGTAAATATTAGGTTTTAGGTTTAATTAGGCCTAAAACACTCCAAATCGGCCCAGGAAAAGTCAAATCCCGTCACAAGCGCGGCCGCCCTAGCGAGGAGCGCGACCGCGCTAAGCTCCAGGAAAAAATGGCGAAGCCTCGGCCCTTAAGCGTGGCCGCTCTTGGCACGAGCGCGGCCGCTCTTCCGCGAGCTTCGGACGTGATTTTGTTCCCCTTTTGCCAATTCGGTTCAAGCCAAACACTTTCATGTCATAGCCTATGAACTTCATACCACAAATACAAAAATTCCAACAATCCCCCACAAGTTCATAGAAATATGGCGTGTACGTATTGTCCATTGCCATGCTTTCAATAATGGTACCTTCCGGCTTGAACCACTACCTATGTTATCCAACGCAAACCTCCATAGGACCGGATGAACGGGTGTCTTGAATCGATGCCTTTGGATGTAGAGGCCTTTCTTTGGTAACAAACACAACAAAAGCTATGATAGGCCCTCTATCGAACACTTGACGCTTATAAGCCATACGTCCCGATCCTCTATCATGAGTGCTTTCAAGGAATAACCCAAATTCCTCTAGTTGCGGCCAACAACAACACTCACTTAGTGGGCATCTCGGAAGATGTCTTGCTAACATCTTGTCTAAAAGACTTGATCCCATTCAAAGTTCCAAACTTTTACTAAATTAGCGGCCAATGAGCACCTCTAGGCTATTCGGGGATAGACTCGGACATGTAACATGTCAATCTATTTATTAGTGCTCCGACTCACCCCACGGCTTGTTATTACCACATTGAATCTCCTTTGTGGGATCTCCACTCGGAGTAGATTGGGTTGCTACTACGTTTGAGTCAGACGGGGTTCAGTCCCATCCCCAACCTAGATTTTTGCACTAGAGCAAATTCTAGCCCTTTGGTTAAAGGATCAGCTGTGTTATCCTTGGTACCAACATAATCAACAGCTATCACCTTCCGAGACACTAGATCCCTTATAGATTTTAATCTAACTTGGATGTGCCTCCTAATTTTACAGTTGTACTTGACACTTTTCAGTTTCTCAATTGTGGCAGTGTTGTCACAATGTACAGAGATAACGGCATGGGCTTGCGACCATGGGCAACTCGGACATAAGTCCTCGAAGCCATTCGGCTTCCAATCCGGTAGTATCAAGAGCAACTAATTCGGCCTCAAATGTAGACCTAGACAACAGAGTTTGTTTGGTCGACCTCCAAGCGGCTATGACTCCGCCTAAGGTGAAAACATACCCCGTACAGCCATAACTCCCAGAGTTATAGGCAATCCAGCTTGCATCACTATATCCTTCAAGAACAGAAGGATATCTCCCGTAATGTAGCCCAAGGGCAATCGTTCCCTTCAAGTACTTGAGAACTCTATCAAGAGCTTCCCAATGTGCTTTATTTGGACATTGAGTATATCTAGCCAACCTAGTAACCGAGTAGGATATATCCGGTCTAGTACAGTTGGCAAGATACATCAAACTTCCAATAATTTGAGAATATCTCAACTGAGCCATCGGTACTCCACTTTCATTCTTAGTAAGTGCAGCTGAAGGGTCATATGGAGTTTTAGCCACTTTGCAATTCTTATAACCAAATTTCTCAATTACACTTTCAGTATAATGAGACTGCGAGATGGTTATGCCACTAGTTGAACGAGTCAACTTAAGGCCAAGAATCACACTTGCTACTCCCATATCCTTCATCTCAAACTTACTTTTCAAGAATTCCTTAGTAGTATCAATTATCCTCATATCCGTTTCAAACAACAGAATATCATCGACATACAGACATAAGACAATACTACTATCACCAATACTCTTGCTATAAACACACTTATCAAACTCATTAGTAACAAAGCCAAACGATGAGACAATTTTATCAAATTTCTCATGCCACTGCTTAGGGGCTTGTTTCAGTCCATACAAGGACTTAACAAGTTTACAAACCTTTCTCTCATTGCCAGGGGCCTCAAAACCTTCAGGTTGATCCATATAAATTTCTTCCTCAAGATCGCCATGCAAGAAAGCGGTCTTAACATCCATCTGATGGATAGGAAGATCATATACAGAGGCCAATGCGATAAGCATTCGGATTGTAGTCATTCTAGCAGGCGGCGAATAGGTATCGAAATAGTCTATTCCCTCCATTTGCTTGAATCCCTTAGCCACTAACCTAGCCTTAAACTTATCAACGGTTCCATCTGGTTTCAGTTTCCTTTTGAAGACCCACTTACATCCTATCGTGCTACAACCAGGAGGGAGATCGACCAATTCCCATGTCCCATTAGAGACAATAGAATCCATCTCACTCTTAACAGCATCCTTCCACTGCTTGGCATCAGAAGTAGCCATAGCAGGTTTGAAGGTTAGAGGATCACCCTCGACATTGTAAGTGATAAAATCATTTCCAAAGTCCTTGGTGGTCCTTGCCCTTTTACTCCTTCTTGGTTCAATCTCATCGTCAGAATGAGTTGCCTTTGGAATCAACCCCCACATTTGTCATCTCCTCTACTTGAGCAGGAATGGAATTAGTGGTTGGGTTAGATTCCTTAGGAAGTCCGTTCTTCATAGGAAACACATCCTCAAAAAATGTTGCATCACGTAACTCAACTATAGAGTTCACATCTATGCCAGAAATTTCAGATTTTATAATGAGAAATCTCAATGCATAACTTGTTTTGAATAACCTATAAAGATAGCATCAACGGTTTTAGGTCCAAGCTTTTTCCTTTTATGTGCGAGTACAAGTACCTTTGCAAGGCACCCCCACACTTTTAAGTGTTTCAAGCTAACTGTCGACCTCTCCAAAGTTCAAACGGACTTTCCTTTCTATGCTTAGGAGGGACTCTATTCAGAATATGGCAAGCCGTATTCAAAGCCTCTCCCCACATATATTTGGGTAGTCCAGAACTTATGAGTAAACTGTTAATCATATCAGTAATGGTTCTATTCTTACGTTCAGCAACACCATTTGATTGAGGGGTGTAGGGAGGAGTCTCTTCATGTACTATTCCGTTTTCTTGGCAATAATACATGAAGGGGTTAGACTCATATTCACCTCCTCTATCAGACCTTAACCGTTTAAGTTTCTTGCCAGTTTGCGTTTCTGCTTCGTTCTTAAATATAATGAACTTATCTAATGCTTCATCCTTAGAATTAAGCAAGAACACATAACAGTATCTACTAGCATCATCAATAAAGGTGAGAAAGTATTTCTTTTTGTCTTTGGTCAACACACCATTAAATTCACAAATATCAGTATGAACTAAATCTAGAATTTCAGAATTTCTCACAACCGACTTAAACGGACCTTTTGTAGATTTAGCTTGACACATACATGACATTTAGAATTCTTATCAATAGCATGTTTAGGAATAATATCTAAGTTCATCATTCTTTTCACGAGAATCATAGTTAATATGTCCTAAACGACCATGCCAAACATTTGAAGATTCAATGGAATAAGAAACGGGATAATCAATAGAACTAAAATTATTGTGCAAACACATCGGTTTCAACTCTAATTTTAAATAAACCATCAGAGGAATAACCTTTCCCCACAAAACTACCGAGAATCCAAAATTATAACCTTATTACACTTAAATGAAATCTCAAATCCTTCCCTAACTAGACTAGAACCACTAATAATGTTGCGACGAATATCGGGAACGTGATACGCTTGATGCAAGGTAAGAATGCGCCCATTAGGAAACCTCGGGTCCACGCGTCCGGTCCCAAGCACCCTTGCGGCACTAGAGTTCCCCATCGTCAGCGATCTACCACGCTCGAGTGGTAAGACACAAATAGCAATTTATTAGCACAAACGTGCACATTTGCCCCGGTGTCAACTAGCCACTCGTTGGGTTCATAGACGATAAAGATTTCGGGATAAGAAGTTACATACTTTGTAACATTGCAGTCGGAAGCGTCAACTCCGGGTGCGTCGAGTCAAGATCATCATAATCCTTCGGACCCGACACCATGTTGACGGCGGGATGGTCATCGGCAGAGGCTTGTGGTCCTTTTCCTTTCTTGGACGGGCGAGTCCCTAGAAAAGTGTCCACCTTCTCCACAATTCCGGCCGATTACTGTTTTGCTCTTGGCTTCCTAAAGTTATTTTTCTTAACTTTAAGTTTATCATGGTTTTCTTTATCCTTAGAAGTTTTCACACCTTTTCCTTTAAACTTGCTTTTACCGGTTACCATATTGGCGGCGGCCTCCACAGTACGCTAGGTTGGTTACCATTATGCACCTCCTGAATCGCAATTGCATTCATCAATTCATTGAGTGTCAAGTTTCGATACGATGCTTGAGGGTCATACCGAATTCCCCCAAGATCGAGGAAACTTCTCAATGATAGCCATGACAACGAACTTATCGGGAAGTCCCATGTCGGCATCCTTGAGTGATTGCAAAATGATTTGGAGTTCGTGCACTTGGTCGGTAACCGACTTTCCCTCACTCATGTGATAATTCGGGAACTTTCCCACTTGGTACTTTTCCACACCGGAGTCATCGGTCTTTGTACTTCGTGGAAAGCGTTTCCCCAGATGACGCGGCGGTGAGGAGCGAGCAATAAACATCAAAGAGTGCATTCGACAAGGCGACGAATGCATCCTCGAACAACATCATCCTGCTCCTTCCACGGTTTAACAAATAGCGGCCACATTGGCTGGATCATCACCATTCGGGCGGGACATTTGGATGTCGGCATACCGGGCATGCCCTTAATTGACGGCCCGAGATATTCATGCGTTCGAGACCAACGCTTGAAGTTCTTACCACCAAACTTCTCGGGAAGATCGGAGGTGTCAACTAGGGACTTAAAGGGAGAGCTAGAGGAACCACTAGACATGATCAAATAAAATACTATTTTCTCTTAGGCGTTGGAAATTAAATTAATAAGCACCACGATTAAACAACAATTTAATCAACGGTAGGGGATTTTATTGATCAAGTCAAACGTACCAATTAAGCCAATAGCAAACCGAAAGCCAAGGAACAGGATCGGAAAACAAACAGAAACAAGAAATCAAACGGTTAGAAAACTTATCGTGATTTGATCGAGTCGCCTTAGGAAGACTGTCCTAAGAGAAAATATTGCCCCCAATTGGTGCAACTCAGGTACAGGCAAATTTCTCCGAGGATAAAACGATCACGGACTGCGTACCACACAATAGCACACAGGTAGGTAATCACCGGCGGTCCTATCTCAGTCGCCTTGAATCTCACGAACAAATCTCTACGAACGGGAGTAATCGATCAATGAATAAAAGCAAGAGAATTGTGTTTCTCTTCAATATTCATCTACCAAAAACGGCTGAGGGAAAAGAGTATTTATACTTGTGGTAAATATTAGGTTTTAGGTTTAATTAGGCCTAAAAACCTGCTCCAAATCGGCCCAGGAAAAGTCAAATCCCGTCACAAGCGCGGCCGCCCTAGCGAGGAGCGCGACCGCGCTAAGCTCCAGGAAAAAATGGCGAAGCCTCGGCCCTTAAGCGCGGCCGCTCTTGGCACGAGCGCGGCCGCTCTTCCCCGCAGAGCTTCAGACGTGATTTTGTTCCCCTTTTGCCAATTCAGTTCAAGCCAAACACTTTCATGTCATAGCCTATGAACTTCATACCACAAATACAAAAATTCCAACAATATATAGGTATAACATTGTATAATCCATATAGGATATGAATGCATATAGATAAGATATTATTCCAAGTAGGAATATAATTGTTGATTCCTTGTTGTATAGGAATTTATGTGAGATAATGTTACAATCCTAGGGGGATTATAACTATTCACAATCCCAAATTGAGTAGGATAGAGTAACTGCAATTCTGCATATGAGCCCGGGAGGATGCTCCTCGTCATCGTGACCAGGTCAGCTTATGATGATGCCGAGGAGACGATCTGAGGAGAATGGGGAAGCCCAATTCCTTGTTGATTGATAGCCGAGGAGGTCTCCTCGTCGTCAAGGGGAGCCTTGCTCGACCTTGGAGGGAGGCTTTCTCGGCCTAGTTGATTAAGCCTTTGTCGGATATAGAATCATTGTTGGGCCTTAGTCATTTTACGCCTGCTATGTCCATGTCGACATAGGGGAAATGAGGATGAGGAAAGACGAGGAAGGTAGGGTAGGCCCATTCCCTTCATCGTATTTGATACTGAGTGGATTATGTTTAGGGTCCAATCCATTGGGCCTTGCTCATCCTAGTCCATATTCGTACCTCGATTTATATCGTTCAAAAAATATTTTCTTACAAAACAAACGGAGCCTAAATATAAATGTAGAATATGAAAAAAATTATACTACCCTCCGTCCTATTACAATTCACACAGTTGGTCAACTGTGTGAATTTTTGACCAATAATTTTATGAATGTCTAGATTTTTTTTTTTAATTTTAAAAATTGTTATTGCTTCACCATTAGAAATACTATCAATAACTTTTTTTAGAATTGCATAGAGATATCTAGACATTCATAAAATTATGATCAAAAATTGATTCAATTGACCAACTGTATGATTTGTAGCGGGACGGAGGAAGTATATTGTACTGAATGTTGAGAAGTGGATTGCGGTTAAAAACATGATATTCTTAAAATATTCTGGAGGGGTGGATTGAGGTTAAAAAAAAGGGCCTAGACAAGGATGTTATTTAACTGGGCTTACATGTCCTGAAAAATTGGTCTTGATGGACTGAATTGGTCTAGTAACTTCAGTCCATTGACTATGGGCCATTTAAGTCAGATGCATGGGCCTCATAGATCATAACATGGTTATGAATTTTTTATTAATTTAATCAGTTCCGCTTCAATAGAATATACTGTATACTCCTTCCGACCCACATCAATTGATACTTATTTTCTTTTTGGTCCTATCCACACCAATTGATATTGTCCAAAATGGAAGGGAATCTTCACTATTTACCTCACTCATTCTCTCTCCTATTTTACTTTTACACTCATAACATTCTCTCTCCTAACTATTCCTCCCACTCATTCTCTCTCCTATTTTACTTTTACACTCACAACATCCTCTCTCCACTTTTTCTCGCTCTTACTTTTCCTTAATTTGTGTGTCCATTTTTTTGGCATCTATTGGTGTGGGACGGAGGGAGTATTTATATAGAGTCGGTTATATATAAAACACATTTTTTTTCTAAAATTAAGGAAAAATCATTTTTACACTGTTATTTAATAATACATGCACTGACACTCTTCATAATGACATTTTTTTATACTAAAACTGACACTTTTTTTACCCTATATTGACATTCTTTTATACTTGTACTTAATAATACATGCACTGACATTATTCACATTGACATTTGTTTACACTATAACACTGACACTTTTTAACACTAACACTGTCACTTTTTTACACTGACACTTAATAATACATGCATTGCCACTATTTACACTGGCCTGACAATTTTTACACTAGCACTTTGTTACACTAACACCGATATTTTTTTACACTAATATTGTCACTTAATAATATATGCATTGACACTCTTTACACTGTTATTTTGTTACATTAACATTGACACTTTTTTACATCGACACTTAATACTATATGCACTAACACTGTTTACACTGGCAATTTGTTACTCTAACACTGACACTAGCGAAAGAATCAAAACACATTTTTTATAAATTTAAGAAAAAACACATTTTTTGTAATTTTTTGTAAGATTTTGACACTCGCAGAGTAATACTAGGGATATAAAGAAAATGTCGCAAAAATATTTCTTATAAAATTTTACATGGGAGTATTTATCATATGAGCCACACTTAAAATCGAAAGAGCCAAAAATGATTATGTCATTTATACGGAAGAAAATATTTAAATTTGTAAAAATTCAATGAATTTTTTTATTTTTTTTAAGTGGAGCGTTTCAAAAAAGAAATGTGGCTCAATTGAAGTGGATCGGAGAGGAAGTAATACATTTGACTTCTTGTAATACAAGACAAAGAAGATATTTAGTGAAGTGAAAATTCTAGAACATGGACTCCAAAGAAACAATTTCAATCTAATTTCCAAACATTCTTAAAAATCAACTTAACAATCATAGTGGATAATTAACTCTCTTCTTTTAATTTCAAATGTCAATAATTAGGTTTTGCTCCAAATCCAAATTATGCAAGTTGCAAATAGAATATTTTCAAACCTCATCCTTATTTCAATCCAAGAATGTACTATATAGTATTTGTTTAGTAATTGCATACATTAAAAAAAAAAAAAAAACATTATCTCGAAATCAGTTGACCTATGTCGATTAGGGCAAATTTTGCTACGAAGAAGTCCGATAATTTTGTTTTATTTAGACCTTGTTTTTGACTCGTTCACTCTCATTTGAGCTCGTTGGAAAATGTTAAATGACGGTGATGAAACAATAAAGTTTTCTTTCTAATAGCGCGTTCATATTAATTCAAACTTGGTAGAGCTATATTAGTGAGTTTACGTAGAGATGCATGAACCACTAATACAATCCAAAAAATACCAAAGGTCTCCTAGCCTGATGGTATCGTAGTGGCTTCCCTTCGGGGAGGTCACGAGTTCGATTCCCCTTGGGGGGAATCTTGTGGTTTAATTCTTTCCTAGGGTTTCAGGAGCCTTGTCCCAGAGGCACATCCGTGCGATTAAGGAAGAGGCATTGCTTGGGCACATTACCCTCGGTGTGGGGAGTTCGAATCTTGGCAGAGGAGTTTGGAGCGGCCAAATGGTGTTGTAAGAGTGATGTAAGTGCCACTTTGGCGAGGCAGTGGAGCGGCCATTTGGTGATGTAATAGTGATGCGGTGCCTTGTAGGAGGGCTCCCTTGGGGCTCTGTATAAGGGGTGTCGCACAGGCATAGGGCATCCCGCGATTTACCTCCGCCGGTATGCGAGGGCCGGTGCACAGTGGTCGGGATTAGTCCCGAAGAGCCGAACCCTGGATATCAAAAAAAAAAAAAAAAAAAAAAAAAAAAAAAAAAAAAAAAAAAAAATCCAAAAATAAATTAATTAAAATAATCATTCCAATGTAATCATAATCTTTTTCTTAATCCACTGTGGATATGTTTCACTTACCTCCCTTAAAGTTTATGCATATTTACAATATCACTTTCCTTTCCTAAAGCTTTACCAAGCATATACCCGTCTCAATAATTATAGGAGCCATAAATTTAATATAGGGCCCTTAATATATATATATATATATATATATATATATATATATATATATATATATATATATAATACATAGTAAAACTAAATTGAATATAGGACCCTTAATATATATATAAAATATGTTGAACACCTCTGTGGTGATTCGATTCTGGCACCTCAGGTATACTCTCTCCGTCCCACGTGAATGTAAACCAACTTTTTGGGTGTGAGAATTAAGGAAAAGTGATGTAAGAAAGAGAAAAAGCTAAATATTGTGAGTATGAAAAATTAAATAGGAGAGAGAATAAATGGGAGGAATAGTGAGAAGAGAGAATGTTGTGAGTGCAAAAGTGAAATATTTATTTCCATTTTGGGAAGTTTGCATTTACGTGGGACGGACCAAAATAGAAATAAGTTTGCATTCACGTGGGACGGAGGGAGTATATATAATGAAAGTTATCCAATCAATTCAGCAACAATACTTGCCATGGTATCACATCTAAATTTATATATTTAGTACTAGCATTTTTGGGCTAGGTTTTAGGAGTGGAGGAAAATATGAGGCCTTATAAAATTATGAGCCCTGTGCAATTGGGCTTCTTGCACACCCTCAAAATCAGGTCTGTTACCAAGTCGTTCAAGAATGACACGCGGGCAATTAGGGGAAGTCAGGTGAGGTGAGTGATCGCTTCGGGCCCCAAACTTGAAGGAAGGTCCTTTAAAAATAAAATAAAAACTGTATTATAATATGTTTTTGTCTCAAATAAATGTATAAAACCACTTTTAATTTTCATTTGATCAAAAGTAAATATAAACTGGATATTCGTTTTGGAACATAAAGAGTGTTATATTTATGAATTGTAATTTCTATCCAATTAACTTTAAAACTATAATTTTAATATTAAAAAATTGATAATTGTTTGTAGATTTTGAAATTTTAGTACCCGATTCAATAATTATATGAATCCTGTGCTAAGTTTGAAATTTGGGCGCTTATTATTTAAAAAAAATATACACAAAATATATTTTTGTCATCTGAAGCTTCACCATTTGTTGTGTGTACAAAACCTAAGAAAGCATTGTTTATATTCAAAAATATTGTGAGCGGTAAAGAGGTTGTAATTGAAATAAATGAGTGGGATTTATAATTAGGACTCATAATTTAAACGTGTGAATATGACAAGCGGACTATGTATATTATAATAATTATAATAATAATAAAATTTGGTCATTGTATAAAATGTGAAGTTTTTAATGGAACACCCATTTGAATAAAATGGAACGGATGGAGTATATAATATATAAGCATTTTGTTACAAGTAAACATTTTATAAAATTAAGTCCTGAAATTCTCACAATGTTTTAATTCTAAGAATTCATTTTATTTATGAGGGGTCAACTGTATTTTTCAGAGGGTCATAAAAATATTTTCAATAAATGGTGGGGGAATTGGAAGAAACACAAACTTGAAGGGAGGTCAACAAAATTTACATACTCCCTCCGTCCCGCTAATATCCGCACACTTTTCTTTTTGGGCGTCCCGCTAATATCCACACACTCCCAAAAAGGAAACTTTATATTAATAAAATATTCACCCAACCCCACTCATTCTCTCTCCTACATTATTTTAATACTCACATCACCATTGTAATTTATTACACCCTCCACTCATTCTCTCTCCTACTTTACTTTTACACTCACAACATTTTATTAAAATATCATATTCCTTAATTCCCGTGCAAACAGTGTTAGTGCGGATATTAGCGGGACGGAGGGAGTATTCTATAGTGGAAGGAATTTTTAAGTCACAAGCCTTCCTTTGTTGACTAGTAAACACACGTATGGGTCAACCATAAGGTGTTAATTTTAACTTTTAGGATAATTAAATCCAGATTGTAGACAATGGGCTTAAATATTTATCATAAATTAATTCCCATTTTTATAGTGTTTGATAAAAAATACTACTCCCTCCGTCCCAGCCCTTATTTTCTTTTTAGTCTGTCCCAGTCCAATTGATACTGTCCAAAATGGAAGAAAATCTTTACTATTTTTCCCACTCATTCTCTCTCCTATTTTACTTTTACACTCACAACACTAACCAAAATGAAAGGAAATCTTTACTATTTTTCCCACTCATTCTCTCTCCTATTTTACTTTTATACTCACAACACTAATCAAATCACTATTCCTTCCACTCATTCTCTCTCCTATTTAATTTTGAGTAGGTCTGCTGAGAAACGCGTTTCTCCATAACTATGGAAAAACGCGTTTTTAATAGCCAGAAGCTATACGTTTGATAACCAGAAGAAAATTTCTGGATATCAGTCTCAAAGGGTTCTAGATATCCAGAAGCTTTGGAACGGATATCCAGAAGCCTTTGGCGGATATCCGGAAAAATAGATTTGAAGCCAAATTCAAGGCCAAAACCGTAAATTGCTTATTGAAGGCTTTCGGATATCCGTAAACCTTAATGTATATCCAGAAACCATCAAATGAATATCCGAAACATTTTGAAAGTTTGGATATCATTTTGAAGGTTCTGGATATCACTTTCATAAACTTCGGATATCCTTTCAAAGGGTTACGGATATCCGTAACCTTTGAGGTCGATATCCGAAGTAACCATGGGACAAGGTCATGGCCAATACAAAAAGTTTCTGGATATCCTTTCAAAAGGTTCTGGATACCCGTAACCCGTTTCTCCATAACTTATGGAGAAACGCGTTTCTCCCTAGATTTTACGTTTAATTTTTCATACTCACAACATTTTTTTCCACTTTTTCTCTCTCTTACGTTTCCTTAATCTGTGTGCCCAAAAATTTGATATCAATTAGACTGAAACGGAGGAAATATATATTAAAAAATGGATTACTTAGTACCCGTACGATGAAAAAACTCAAAACTGATCAAGATGTCGATTGAACACAAATCATTTGGCCAATCACTACTCCATTGTCATGTCAAAATACTATATACTCCCTCCGTCCCACGATAATATGCAAAAAAAAACCCTTTTGAACGTCCCACAATAATCTGCACTTTCCCAAAATGAAAATGAGACTCACTTCTCTCTGCTCACAACATTTTTCAAATTTACTATTCTCTCTCCTATTTTATTTTTATACTCACAACACATTACCTTTATTACCTTTTACCTTAATTCTCGCACCGACACAAAAAGTGCATAGATTTGTGTGATGGAGTATTTAAATCTTTCATCTTGTACTTCTTTTAACAACATCATGGGATGCACATACGACAATAAATATAATTTGGACACTGCCTGACATTTACAATTTACAAGTACACAATACTCCCTCCATTCTGTTCGAAGAGGCACAAAATCAATCTCGCACGCAAATTAAGAAAAATGATGTAGAAAAGAGAAAAAGTTTAAATATTGTAAGTATGAAAAATTAAATAGGAGAAAGAATGAGTGAGAGGAA
Source organism: Adenophora triphylla var. japonica (assembly GCA_022495995.1). Taxonomy (NCBI): domain Eukaryota; kingdom Viridiplantae; phylum Streptophyta; class Magnoliopsida; order Asterales; family Campanulaceae; genus Adenophora; species Adenophora triphylla. Next base: position 618,013 of record JAFEMH010000476.1, read on the forward strand.
TAGTTAGGAGAGAGAATATTGTGAGTGTAAAAGTAAAGTAGGAGAGAGAATGAGTGGGTGGAATAGTAATAAAAACTTTCCTTTTTGGGAAAGTGCCTTTTTAAATGGAACACCCAAAAAAAAAATTTGTGAATTTTCGAGCGGGACAGAAGGAGTACTCTTTTTTTTTTAATTAGTATAGAATACCCTTAACAATTACTCCCTCCGTCCCGCTAATATCCGCACACTTTCCTTTTTGGGCGTCCCGCTAATATCCGCACACTCCCAAAAAGGAAACTTTATATTAATAAAATATTCACTCAATCCCTCTCATTCTCTCTCCTACATTAATTTAATACTCACAACACCATTATAATTTATTACACCCTCCACTTATTCTCTCTCCTACTTTACTTTTACACTCACAACATTTTATTAAAATATCATATTCCTTAATTTCCGCGCAAACAGTGTTAGTGCGAATATTAGCGGGACGGAGGGAGTAGTTATTTTCTCCATTCATAATAAATGTAAAAGTGTGAATCGATTCACACATTTATTGAGTCACATATTCTTGGGAAATCTTGGGAAACATAAGTTGTCTTATTTTAGAAGATTTATACCTTCTTATTTAAATTAGATTTGTTAATATTTTTTTTAATCTTTTTATTATTTTTGTTTACTAACATATTAATTAGTTTTTTTTTTGTTTTAGTGTATCTTTTGATTATTTTGTAAGACTCTCACATGTATTAGTAAGCTCTATTTGCGGGGAAGATCAACAAAAGAAAGAATTCAAGTCAATGAAAAAAGTATTTGTGATTTTCCTGAAAACTTACATTAGCTTTATTTTAGGAAAGGATGGAGAGGATTTGTTGGAAAAATACTACAAGATATACATGGATTTGGAAGGAAGATTTTTACACGTTTTAGGACTTCTTTTTTCTTAAAGGAAAAGACTTTACACGACTTATAAATAGAGAAAGAGTAAGTTTTGGGAGAAATCAGTTTCTCCATAAATTATAAAAAGTCCAATTTTTTTCAACTTGTAAATATTTGACGAATATAAGAGCAGTTTAAAAAAACAGGACTTTTTATAACTTAGGGAGAAACTAGTTTCCCCCAAAATATTGTGATAGAGAAAATCGCATCATTGTTTGCTATTTATTCTTGCGATTTATAAGAGATATCATATATCTTTAAGTGCTTTTTGTGAGAGTTATTTTGTTACACAAAGTTCTCATTAAACTAGTGTTTTTAGTGTTTAATTATATTTCATTTTTTCTCTTGTTTCTTTTACTTTGTAATCAAAGCATTATATCGTTTATTAGTTGCTGTAGATAATTGATAAACATTTTTTTTTAATTCGTGTTTTGTATTTATTATTTCGCTGCAAATTTATTCGTGTAATCCTTGGTGTCATTAAATCATGACTAACACTATTAATTTGTTTATCTGTCCGACTGTCCTATCTACTCAATTTTTTTCAAACTATCACTTTTTCTTAACTATCCCTAAATTTGTTTTACAATTCTAAATACAAAAAATCAATGGTAATGTTAGTGCAATTTTATCGATTGCGACCGGGAGAAATATAATTAATCATTTACATCAAGAAAATTATGACACTAGAAGTCTATAAACCTAATTATTTTTAGGGGTTAAAGTAAAGCACTTTTTTCATTTTTCTTGTTCATAAACAGTATAATATTTAATAGCATTAGAAAGACAATAATTAATTAATTAATCTCTTATAATTGATAAAATAATAGTAATTCAAAGTTAATTAGATGATAATGTTGTGGCTTTAGCCAACCTAATGTCTGGTATATTGGAGATTAGAGTTAAAAAGACGTTTGTGTTCTTGTTGTGTTCATACTTGACATTGGTTTTTGCTTTTGTGATTTCATCACTTTTATAGTTTTTGTGTTTCAATAATCCAATAATTTCTTAGTGCATGCTTAAGTTTGCTAATTATGTTTTCCCGTGTCTCGGTAAAAAAATAGTAATTTGGATTTTAGTCCAATAATTTATATTTTTTGTTCATTAATTAACCTCATCAACAAGCTAGCGTTTAGTTTATGTCGAGTTTTTTAACTTAGATTTTAAGGAGATGGAATTCGCTTAACCACGCGTTGTCGATTTTAAAACAATAAAAGTTAATTTCTTTATTAAATACTCGCTTTGTCAAAATATAGTTCGGAAATTTGAGAAGTACTTTTGTAATTTGTTAAAAAAAGAAAGAAAAGAAAATGAAGTAAAGATTGCATCATTTAGACTTTAATACAGTACCAAGGTTCTTAATCAAATCCTACTAATCCAATCACAATTATAAGCAAAAAGAAAATAAAATAAAGAAATACAATTTATAAATATAAATCCGAAAATGGAAAGAGAAATATTGAATAGTGCCAAATAAAAACATCAATGTCATTTTCACAAGTGCAGGTTTGTGCCATTGAATCTAGACTTATACTTATGCACATCAAATTCCTTTATTTCCACATCAAATCAAAGTATGTGTTATATTTTTAAATGAAAAGATAATCTTGATGTAATATTACCATTAATATAATATGCACTATGGCAGAAATGATCGGATCAGCCTAAATTCAGCGGACGATTGTACTCCGGCGATTGATTTGCCTGAAACAGATGAACAAACACGTAACTTAAGCCGGTGCTTCTCCGGCAAAGGTCCTCCGGCGTGAGAATAAGTATTTGCTTTGTGTGAGAGAAATCAATTTGACAGAGTTTAGAGTCAAAAAATAACGTACCAAATAATGTGAATTATGGCTTGTATTTATAGATATAACAATGTAGAATCCATGTTGAATTGTATTGCTAAGAGATAATATATGAATCCTAAGAGGATTATATCTGATGATTCCTTGTTGGATCTGAATTGAAATGTAAGGTGGTTACAATCCCAGGGGATTACAACTGCTTCAATGTCCTTATTTGAATAGGACTGGTACAAACTGCAACTCTGCACGAAAGCCGAAATGGCCCTTCTTCGTCATACGTAGCCTGGCCGGCATACGATGAGCCGGGGATGAGATAAGAGATAACTGAGAAACCCGTCATGATGGTTTGATAGCCGAGGAGACCTCCTCGTCGTTAAGGGAGCTCTAGCTCGGCCTTGGAGGGAGGTCTCCCTCAGTCTCACATTGGGCCTTGGTCATTTTGCCTGCTGGGTCTACGCCGACCTAGGGAATGACGAGGTAGATTTGGTACGAGGAATCCCATTTCCTTCCTCGTATATGAGTCTTGATGGATTATGTTTAGAGCCCAATCCTTTGGGCCTTGCCCGGACTAAGGCCAAGTTCGTATCTCGGTTTATAATGTTTAGTGGCCCCCGACTTCCTAGCTCGGCTATGCCGAGGAGGAAGTGAGCTCGACCTCGGCTTACGAGAATACGAACCTGCGTCACGTGGCAGGTGTCGCTTCAATATCCGCCGGTTAATAGTGCAATGATGGAGCGTGGTTCACGATGTCTGACACACGTTTTGGGAATCCACTACGCCATTTAATGCTTGGGGCAAGGACGATGCCTAACCCGTTTTGACCCGTTTCGACTTGAATATGACCCATTTGTGTGGGTATAAAAACAAAGTTTCCCTTCAATTCCAACCTTTATCATTCTTAGGCATTTGAGAGCGAAACATTGAGATTCAAAAACCCCTTCGTGTTCTTGATTTTGAGTGCCCAGATTTGCCAGAAACGTTTGATTCGCCCGTTCGTTTTCATCCATCTTCAACAGAAACAGGTATAATTTATTTTCCTTGCTGATTTCTGCCTCTTAATTTTGGGTTTCTAGGTTTTGTTGAATGTGATTTTGAGAAACCGCCATTATTGTCCTTTCGTAGCTTTTCTTGAGTTTCTGTATTTGAACATTCTCTTGAACATTCTTGCCCCTTCATCCCTTCTTAGAAATGACCCGTTCTTGGGAACATAACCCCCGTGTCATCCATGGCTACCACAAGGGAAACCTTAGGGTTTATCAAAGGGAGAGGGGGCCATGGTTGTTGGTGCCCCTGATGGAAATAGGGGAGATGTTGACGATGTATGGATGTCCGAGGGAAGATGTCCGTTATCCAGGTGTAAGTACCCAAATCCGGATCGTCAAAATCCGTTAAAAGTTAATCGGAATCCGTTAACTGGCCCTCTCCAGGTTAACCGGAACCCGTTAAGCTCCCCGTTCTCGAGTCAACGAGACATCTCGGGACTGCCCCGTGCATCCCGACATCAAAGCGTACTCAACACACGTTATCACACGTAAAAGTACAGCTTTCCCCGAAAAAATGCACTTTTCGGGGTCTTCTGGGATTCGATTTCCTGTTTTCGAGTGTCCCGACCTTCCGGAGGTCATAACTCCCTCATACGAACTCCGTTTTGGGCTCACCACATATCAAATAGAACGCGAGAACAAGATCTACGCAGGTAACTTGTTCAATCAGGAAAAATAGCCAATTTCAGGAACTGTCCGGATGGACTCTTTTGTTGGTTAAATTAATACGTGTCCAAAACGTGTCAAACTCAAGGCCAAATGACCAAAATATCCCCAAATGCAAGAGAGGTCCGGCCGGACTCTTTCGCAGGGCAAAAAACCATCAGGTTAAGCAATCTTGCTTCCCCTCTAAGCAAATTACATAATCCCCAAGTCTTTCCCCCTCCTCCAAGTATTTTCACCCTATAAATACTCCCCACTCCTTCACATTTCAACACACCAAATTCTCCTCCCTCCACCCCAAGCACAAAAGGATTGTCTTTCTTTCGCTCTTCGGGGGCCCTCGTGCTACTCGTCGGGGGAATTCTCTACTCTTCGGGGGCCCTCGTGCTACTCGTCAGTAGATTCTGATCGTAGGCTAAACCGACACAAGTCGAAACGCTGCCCAAATTCCTAGGTTTCTAAGCACCAAATAAAAGGGAAAACTCTGCCCAAACACTTCCAAAACACCTTTCAAACACTTTTTCGTATCCCGTATACGTCCTCCCGAGCCAAAGAGTCAACACCAAATTTGGTAAACTCTCACTCTCAAAATGTAGACGTACCGCCGTCTACCGGGGTCCGATACGTTTTAGTCCCCGATCCTCTTCTCTTCCTGTAAGAGAAGTAATCTCGGGTTAAAATGCGTTCCAACCCCGTTCCGTTACTTTTTATGTCATTTACAATTCCGGATCGTTTGATCCGTCGATCGTCATTTACTTTCATGTCATTTACAATTCCGAACCGTTTGGTTCGTTGATCGCAACTTTACAATTTCGGATCGTTTGATCCGTCGATCGTCATTTACTTTCATGTCATTTACAAATTCTGGATCGTTTGATCCGTTGATCGTCATTTACTTTACGCAACTTTACAATTCCGAACCGTTTGGTTCGTTGATCGTACTTTACAATTCCAGGTCATTTGATTTCGTCGATACCGCATTTTAAATACTGTCATTTACAAGTCCGAGCCGTTTGGATCGTGATAGTATTTACTTTTCAAAGTCCGAGTCGCAAAACGATTCATTGATTGCATATCATTTAATGATTTTTTCCCGTAAAATCGCTAACAATGTAATGCCCGGTTCAAAACCAAAAGTTCGTCATTCGAACTCCTTTTCAAACTCAAAACCGACGTTTGACATTCAAACGCTCATTTTCGTCTCAAAATCGACGTTTGACATTCAAACGCTCATTTCCGTCTCAAAATCGACGTTTGCCACGCAAACGCTCATTTCCGTCTCAAAACCGACGTTTGTCATTCAAACGCTCGCCTTTTCAAAGGCACATGATCCCATCTACCCGGTCAATCAAGGCCTACGACGGCACGTCTCGTCCCATCTTGGGGACGGTGGCTCTGGAGCTCTGATTCGAAACCCAAATGGTGCCAGCAAAATTCCATGTAATGGACATCCCATCCGAATTCACAGCTCTGTTGGGACGCCCTTGGTTACACCACATGAAAGCCATAGCTTCCACTCTCCATCAATGCGTCAAGTTCATTAACCTGCTAGGGGATCTTGAAGTCATTAGGTGACAGCTTCCTCATAGTGGAACGAAGCCGAGACTGTCGCCAAGCGTGCTCGTAGCCAGACACCGGGGCTACCTCCTTCAATCGACCAAGGGAATATCGTGGCAAGTCTCATCGTAATCTCCTGTAATCCGGTGATGCCAACTATGTCAACGAACTCAAGCGGCACCCCGGCAGCTCGATTCATCAAGTTCAATTGCCATTTCCAACATTTGGAGGCGTAATGGAAAGAAACACCGAATACCGCCATGATACGAGCACACAAACCCCGCCTCCAATCATGGATTTGTCAGCATTCTTCAAACCCATTCTCTGGCCTAGCCAAGCGAAGAGATTTTCATGATAAAAGTCGACAAGCACCGGCAGACTCAACTCGAATGTATGAACATCGTATGGGACGTCCTCCTCGAAGAACTACCCGCTAAGCCTTTTCGCCGAGCATGGGGCATGAGATTTTTCCAAAGCCTCCAAAGAAGACACCAAGACGCAATACGCCCTTACATCTCGGATTGAGCGGTCGATCGCGACGAGTTAGAATTCTCCAGATTGAGGATGCGCAGATCCGCAAAAAGATCCCTACATTCATATGCTCAGTTTTCAGGTGCCGGACCCGATTGATTCTGGTTCAGACAAAGAGATGATAGCAATGATTGAGGAAGAAGAACAGAAACAAGACAATCCCCGAGTCATGAGGCCACTGACAGCGATGCCATTGAGGAATTGGGAAACTCTCTCAGGCCCGTTCGCGACCAAAGAGGAAATGATCACCAAGCTTGGATTGGTCCCCCGTCCCTTTGTGTCAACCTTTGTAAAGTCCTCCGAGTCTCTCATTGTTGAGATCGAGTCTCTCGAGTCGTCCGATGGCCTCACGCCTGAAGACTACGAAGTTGTAGCCAATGATGTATTTCCTTTCGTTCTCAATGAAATGATGAACCTTTCTGAGTATCCCTTGATTGCCACTTTAACTAATGATAAATTAACTAACAATCTAAAAACAGTTAATAATGATTCACTAGATGAAGAAGAAGACACATTAAATGAACAATATATCAAAGAAATCTTTAAGCAGGTTGTCCGGAAAGAGGAAAATCGAGCCCAAGCTGCCGAAGAGGTTTTGACAAGTGTGAATTTGGGAACTGCGGAAGAGCCTAAAGAGACGCAGATTGGTAGTTTCTTCGAGGGAACCGAAAGGGATGCCCTAATTGAGCTGCTAAGAGAATACGTGGATGTGTTTGCATGGTCCTATAAAGATATGCCAGGCCTCGACCCTTCCATAGTTGAACACCGGATACCGCTTGACCCGGAAGTCAAGCCAGTGAAGCAGAAGCTACGAAGAATTAAGCCCGAATGGTCTCTGCAAGTGAAAGAGGAGATAGAAAAAATGCTCAGAGCAGGATTCATCAGGGTCATTGAGTATCCCACATGGCTTTCCAGCATAGTAACGGTGACCAAAGCCAACGAAAAAATCCGATGCTGCGTGGACTTCAGAGATTTGAACAAAGCTAGTCCAAAAGACGATTTCCCTCTGCCAAACATCGACATCCTGGTAGACACCACGGCCAACTATGAGGTTAAATCCTTCGCCGACGCTTTCTTGGATACAACCAAATCAAGATGGCAGAGGAAGACCAAGCCAAGACAGCTTTCACAACCCCTGGGCACATAATGCTACACCTGCTATGCCATTCAGACTAAAAAATGCCAGGGCTACTTACCAAAGGGCAGCTACGGCCCTGTTTCATGACATGATCCACAAAGAAATTGAGGTCTATGTAGACGACATGATAATACACTCCAGAGGATCAGATGGCTAGCACTTTGTTGATTTGAGAAAATTCTTCGCCGCCTCCGAGACCACAAGATGAGACTCGAATCCAGCCAAATGTACCTTCGGTGTAAGACGAGGCAAGGTGCTAGGATATATGGTGACAGAGCGGGAATTGAAGTAGACCCCGTAAAATCAAGGCCATAGTTGAAATGAAGCCACCGACACCGACAGTAAGTAAAATCCTTCATGAGAAGACCGCAATACATAAGCCGCTTTCAGAATCACTCGACCTCGATCTCGCGAGCCGATCTTCAAGTTGATGAAGAAAAATGGCTATACGTAATGGACTCCGTAATGCCAGCTCGCCTTTGAACAAATCAAGGCGTACCTTGTGAATCCCCGATTCTTTGCCCACCACACGCAAAGCCACTATTGCTATACCTAACCTGTCACGGACACAAAGCAATTGGGGCTATGTTAGCTCAAGAAAAGAAAAATTCCAAGGTCGAAAACGCCATCTATTTCGTGGAGCGTAAAGCTTCAAGGGAGAGAACTCAATTACTCTGCTTGTGAAAAGACTTGCGCAGGCCTGGTCTGGGTAGTGGGAAAGCTGAAACACTACATGCAGTCTCACTCGATACATCTCGTCTCAAAGATAGACCCCATCAAATATCTGTTCGACAAGCCTTCCATCTCCATGAGTTTGGCAAAATGGTCGTTCTTTTTGGTTGAATACGACATCACTTATGTATCAAGGAAATCCATAAAAGGGCGTATAATGGCAGAACATTTGGCCGATTTCCCAAGTGATGAGTCCCGAGGACCTGAACCTCAATTTCCTGATGATGGAATCTTTGCTCTAGAAGGAGAAAATCGCTGGCAACTCTTCTTCGACAGGGCGTCAAACAAAAGGGGGAATGGAATAGGAATGCTTCTGGTCGATCCTACTGACGAGCACACCCCCATAGCAGTAAGATTGAACTTCGAGGTCACCAACAATGCTGCTGAATACGAGGCTTGCATAGCCGGGTTGGAAGCCTCCCTTGAAAGAAATATCAAAGAATTAGAAGTGTACGATGATTCCGCCCTCATCATCAACCAGGTCTCTAACAAGTGGAAGACCGTGGACCCGGGTCTGCAGAAATATCACACCTATATGGAAGAGCTAGTGACTCAGTTCAAAGAAATCAGCTTTCATTATTTGCCCGTAGATCGCAATGCATTCAGATGCCCTGGCAACGCTAGCCTCTCTCGTTGAAATACCTGAAGGAAAGTCTGTCAAACCATTCAGAGTTGGGAGAAGAGAAAACCCTGCTTACTGCTTTGAAATCGAAGCAGAGGCCGAACTAGCCAACGATCCCTGGTATACTCAGATTTATCAGTACTTGAAGAATGGCGAAGCCTCTTTCAAAAATGAAGATAGGGAATATAAAGAAGGAATCAAAGCAAAAAGCCTCTCAGCCCTGAAGCGACTCACCTCCCACTATGTTCTTTTAGGAAACATGCTGTACAAGAAGCGTTATCAAGGCCCCCTCCTGCGATGCATCGGCAAACAAGAGGCTACCGGACTCATGAAAGAAGTGCATGGTGGTACCTGCGGCCCCCATATGAATGCTCGGGCTCTAATGAAAATCATACTAAGAATGAGATACTTTTGGATCTCCATGGAAATCGACTGCATCCAGTTCGTCAAAAGCTGTGACAAATGCCAGCGGTACTCAAATCTCAATCATTTGACTCCTCACGAGTTATACTGCATGACGACCCCTTGGCCTTTCGTCACTTGGGGAATTGATGTCATAGGCAAAATCACACCATCAGGCAGCAACGGCCACGAATTCGTTTTGGTAACAGTGGATTATTTCACCAAATGGGTTGAAGCCAAGTCCTACCGAATCCTCAACTCAAAGAAATTAGCCCTCTTCATCAAAGAGAACATCATATGCAGATACGGGTTGCCAGCCGAAATCATCTCAGATAATGGATCCCACTTTGAAGGGGAATGCGACAGGCTGCTGGCGGAATTCAGAATAACCCGTCACAAGTCATCTCCCTATAGGCCCCAAACCAACGGAGCCGTTGAAGCAGCAAACAAGACTTTGGAAAACATCATCCGGAAAATGGCTGTCTGAGGTCAAGATTGGCCCGAGAAGCTACACCTTGCTCTCTGGGGCTACAGAACATCCGTCAGAACAGCAACTGGAGAAACACCATTTGCTCTCACCTACGGAATGGAAGCCGTACTCCCAATCGAGCTGGAAATCCCCTCACTACGTGTGCTGTTGGAAAGCCAGATCAACGAGGTCGAATGGCTTCAGAGTCGCCATGATGAATTGGCCCTGCTAGATGAACGCCGATTGAAAGCCATGGAACACATCCGAGCTTACCAAGGAAGGATGGCCAGAGCCTTCGACAAGAAAGTAAAGCATCGGGAGATCCGAGAGGGTGATCTCGTTTTGAAAGAGAAACCCCCTGTCCGCATCAACCCGCTTGGCAAATGGGAGCCCGTCTGGGTCGGGCCATATGTCGTCCAGAAGATCTTCTCCGGAGGGGCCATGCAACTTGCAGACCTCAACGGAAATCCCTTTGTACATCCGGTGAATGGTGACAAGCTGCGCAGATACTACGCATAAAACACTAAGTCAAATCCTAACAAAAAAAAAACAAAGAAAAATAGTGCTAAAAGAGTAATACCCAACTAGGTTGAAAACCCGAAAAGGGCGGCCTAGGTAAAAAACAGGGTTGCACAAAAAAAAAACAAAGAAAAAGAGTGCTAAAAGAGTAATACCCAACTAGGTTGAAAACCCGAAAAGGGCGGCCTAGGTAAAAAACAGGTTGCACCAAAAAAAAAAACAAAAAAAAAAAACAAATTAACCAGGTCGAACTACGGAGACCTGAGCCCTTTTGTTCGAAGGGAACGTAGGCAGCCGGAAACGGTTTGGTCTAAAATACAAATAAAAGTCATACTTTGTTATCAATACATTGATCAAGCCATGAAGGCATCTTGAAAAACTCTAAAGCAATTCACATATTCATTACAGTTAAAAAACTTTTTGATGAGTCTAAGCTCGGTTCATTCCTACAACTGGCAACCTGTTAAAAGAAACTAAGATACATAATTAAACTAATGTGTCTGCTACAACAAGAAAGGGATACTCGGAAACCTCGAGGTCACTCTAAGCCGCTCGTACTGGCACCACCTCTCTTCTTCCCCCTTCGGGTCTTCTTCCTCTGAACAGGAAAAATGTCGGTCTTCCTCCTACCAAGCTCTGGTGTAGGAACAAGATCTATCAAACCAGCCTCTGTCAGGGCCTTAGTAGCCCTAGCGTCATCTCTCATCTCTGGTAGCCGAGCTGGTAACATAGGAGTCCTCCTCTCCTGTCTCTTGACATAAGCTTCATAGTCGGACACAACGTCTCCGCTCCGTCATGCAGGGTTGGCCCCTCGCTCGACCCTCCTCCTCTCCGAAACCGTTAGGTCCTCCGCACCCAAGAATGGCCTCACGCCGTCTCAAAATAGCCATCTCGAGTCTCTCCCAAATGCCTCTCGTACCAATCCAAGTACCAAGTGGTCGAAACACAGGTCTCTGACGCTCGAGGATAACCCGAGGAGGAAAGACGTCATACCTCCATGCTCGGGAAAGAAATGAAAACACCGAAGGATCATCCATAGAAGCAGAAGCCACCACCCTAGTGGCTATATCATCAAAGTCCTCCAAAGGAACCTGCTCCAAGACAAACTGTCTCAGAACTAGAGCCGAAATGTAAAAGCTGGACTGAGAAAGTCCCGGAAGCATAACCACGTGAGACCCATCCTGAAGTACTCTCCGAGTCTCCACCCGCCAATGAGGCACCGACCATCTGATATCTTCAGTCTGGCGACCAGCCATCCAACGCTCCCACGAGCCCTGATCATCAAAATCCACAGTAACCCCTCTCCTGGCAAATGTCCAAGGCTTGATCATATTCGAAGTTTCTCGAAGAACCCCCAGGAGCTCCATCACCCACAGAGTCAAGAGAAACGGGCTGCCCCCGTGCATGTACCGCCTCCAGGTAGCTAACCTGTCGAGAGCATGAAAGAGTCTCTCCCAGGATCAAGGGCACAACATCCCGGCCCAAACGACAGTGTACAACCACATCCAGCAAAGCCCGATGACAAATCTCAAAAGAGTAGACCATAAACAAGGTCCCAAACATGCAGAGGGCAAAAGCGTCCCAATAGGCATCATCAATCAAGCCTAAGCCCCTAAATCTATCAGGAAGACCGGAAATATCAAAATGATCGGGACTACGGATCATACCTTGTGCTTCCTCTGGGGAAAGATGAAGAAGGTTGCACAACCTATCAACGAAAGAAGCTCCTCCGGGCAAAGGAACCCCAATCTCTTCCACCTCCGGGCCACCAAGCAAAGCCTGAAATTTTTCAATGGTCGGAACCACTTCATTGTAAGAAAGGCAAAAGACATGCCTTCTAGTATCCCAAAATGAGGAAGAAGCTCTCAAGAGATCATAGTCCGGAACCAATTCTTTGAGGGACCACAAGCACTTTACCTTGTACCTTTCTTCGAAAAATGACCTCCTCTCGTGCATAATCTCCCTACACCACTCCTTGAACTTTTCAAAGAACAACATTTGCTTTTCTTTGGACAATTTTAGAGAAAAATTGGACATTTCCATGGTCTTTTTTGTTTCTCTCCCGAATTTCCAGTGATTTTGAACTTGAGAAGATAAAGTTTCAATGGCATTTATGGACCAAACCAGATCCAACCACCGAAATAAATGAAATCTGTCAGATGCAGAGCCCATCCGCGCGGATCAGAATGACATCACCAAAAAAATCTGCAGCAGTTTAAACTGCTGCACCACGGAGGAATATTTCATCCCAGCCGCTCGAAACCTGTGCAAAACCTGCCCAAACAGTTCATATACCAAACATTCACACCCTTGCCAAAAAACCGGGCTCATGCAACATTGCATTCATAATAGATAAAAAAAAATGATAGAAATCCTAGATCATTACATTCAAAAAAGAAAAGAAAAGAAAAGTTTGAAAAATAAACAATAATAATAATAAACTGTATCTGTCAAAAAAAAAATAGGTACAATCTCGTAAATCGCCTCTGAAGATCGTCGGCCGAATCCTCTTTGGCCGGGCGCTTCTCCGATCCTCTTGCGGCTCGGACCCGCATCCTCGCAGTCACGAATATCTCGGCTCGGAATCATCGTCCTCATCGCGAGGAAGGCTCGCCCGGGACCAACCTGCATGCCCCGATACGGCAAACCAAGATCCGCGAAGAAGTCGATTCCAAACGAGAATGCGTCGGATCCCCGGACATGCGAAGAAGACCCACCGTGGTGCCGCACATGTCCCCGTCCATGCGAATCCCCTAGGATGACGTGGTCCGAAGGCAAGCACCACGCCGGGATCTATGAAAGGAGAAAGAGGAGTCTCTGAAGAAGGCTCGGAAGGGATAGGGAAGTCTCCCCGCTCGACAGGCGCCGGCCGTGCCCGTCTTGCTCTACCCCGAGCAGCCCCACAAGTAACCATCTTCCCGAGGAACCTCTTGCCCCCGATCACCCGCTTCGTCGCCTTTCTCCACAACCACAGCCTGAACCGCACTAAACAAAGGCGTCGAAATAATTGAGAAAAAATGATGACAGGAAAGAAAATAAAAGACAAAAGACAAAAGAGAAGGAGAAGCCATACCTTCATATCCGGACGAGGCCGGAAAGCTCGTGGAACCCGATCGGGGACAGGAATCTCGTACTCACCCAACCCCGTCCCGGACGCATTTAAAGTCCGATCGAGGGTACCGCACAATCCCCAACCCTCTCTTCAAGAACCCGAGGCATCCTCGGCCTCCACAAGATAAATCGCGAGTACTCCTCGATCGCCACGAACCTCGAGTAGTAGCTTCGGCCACCTCGATAATCATCCCGTGCTCTCCGAGTTCTCACTCTGATGCATCATGTCAGCAGGAGGCTCCACCGGAGCCATCGCAGTGCACCCACGCCATGTTCGCGCGTCACTCTCTCCCCAAGATAATACGCGTCGCAGTCAAGCCTCCTCAAGATCCTCCGCTCCACGGTCCATCTCTCTACACCCTTCAACCGCTTCCACATCGAAGCGGTCCCTGTGGGTAAAATATGATCCCCTCATCCGTCTCACCCTCAGTCAAAGGCAAAGTAATCCGAGTACTTCGAGGGTCGTGCGCCCCTAGAACCTATCTTCTCCTGCATACTTGGACCAGAAAGCATGGACGGATACGCCCGATGTACTCCGTGGCCGCCGCCACATCGTGACGTGAAAGAACTCTCTAGAGCCCATACCGCGAAAGGTAAAGATCAAATCAATTAAGTGCGAAAAGAATACGTGCTTAAGGAAAAGAGAGAAAGCAAAAAGAAAGCTTGTACCTCCGTGAGGAAACTCAAAGCATGTGAAAGAACTCACCCTCTTCCTACGTATTTGTCCAGAGCGAAGTAAAGCTCCGCTAGCCCAGCTCTCCCCTCAGACACCTCTCCGGCTCTCTCCACGCCCTCTCCGTGGACCTCAAGAAAGCAAAAACAGCCGTCCCCAAGATGTCCAAATAGCGTGCTCGAAAAAGCAAACCATAAAAGGCCCTAGCACCGCTCGCCGCCTATCCTCTCATCCCCACCTCGTAGCTCCCAATGCTCTCCACGATCTTCCCGTGGACCACAACAGACTCCATCCCCATCCCCTTTTGGGAATAGGAAAACCCTAGAGGGCCTCGCAGTGTCCGCATCGCCGTAACCATCCCACCACTCAATGCCGCGTCCTCAAGGACAGCCCGTGATCGCAGCATAATCAGAAGGCGTAACCGTAGCCTCGCCCCAGAAGAAATGGAATGTGTGGGTCACGTCCCACCAGTGCTGTGCCAAAGCGAAAAGCAGACCCTTACTCTTAGGAAACTTAACCAACCCCCTCAAGCACTCGATAAACTCGTACAACCAGGTCTCAATGATGATCTGTCTAGGACTCATTATCGCTCCTCTGCCCAAAATCGGAAGCCGGTCCCACAAGTAAATCACAGACTCCACCGATCCCCGAGTCTTCATCTTGTTCAGCTGCTGCGTCACAAAGCGATCTCCGCCTTGCGAAAAAAAAACAAACAGAAATGTCAAAAAATTGCATTTGCATTTAAAAGCATACACATGCATCATAAACATAAAGTTTTGAAGAAAATCGGGCAGCATAACGACATACAACGAACCTAGCCCCATTTTTCTCGCATAAAAGAAAAGAGTTTTCAGCAAATACCACCCATTCATTCATACATGAAGAAAGCATGTCAATAATACTGAGTCAATAAAAAAAAAAAACTTCGTCCCATTTTTGCACAAAAAGTGCACATAAACTATTTTTCACAAGGAATCAACGAAAGCAAAAATCCGTCCCACTTTTCAAAAAAAAAAACCTATGCATGCATTCATATCATTCATCATCTCATTGCATAAAAAAAAATCCTACATTAAAAAAAAAGGGGTCCGTCCCGGATTCGGAAAAATTTTCATCATCCCACATTTCAAAAATGGCGAAATGCCCATTCTCTTTTTCCAAACAAAGTGCACATTTAAGTTACCCATATACTCATTACAACATGCAAAGTCAAAATTCAAAGCCAAGAACATAATTTCCGGATTTTTAAATGCAATTTTCGAATTTCAAAAAAAAAAAAGAAAAATCACAAAAATCAATTTCGAATGAAAAATCAACAAAGAAAATGGAGAGATTCGAAGTATACCGTGCGGAGACTCGGATCAGTGGCCCAATGTTGCCACGCATCGGGGTATGGCTCCTCCGCAATCGATTGCGAAAGTGTGTAATGCCTTCTCATCCTTACGAGCTCTAATCGCCTCTCCGCGACCGGGCCACGTCCTTGGCCTTGAATAGCAACTCCCCCGTGTTCCATTGCTCGAAAAATCGAAGAAATCGGAAGAATTTCGGAGCTCTATGGCCAAAAATGGCGGAATTCTCGATTTTCTCTCTCCTCTCGTAAAAAACTGGAAAATGGTGAGGGAGAAGGAGAAGGGCGGCGGCCCTTTTATTTAAACCCATTTGGACTTCAACCCAGTCCGCGCGGATGGAATTGAAGGGTCAAAAAGACCATTTTGCCCTTTAAAATTCCAGAACTCTGCAGTTTAGTCCTCAACTTAACAGAGTTAACCAAAGTTAACCCCCTTTCTAAAAGAACTTCATGGCAGTCAAACGTAAGTCCGATTCCACCGAGAAAGAAAACGGAATCCCGTTTCTTTCATCAAAATCATCAACGGCAGTAAAACGTAAGTCCGATTCCTCTGAGAAAGAAAACGGAATCCCGTTTCTTTCATCAAAATCATCAACGGCAGTAAAGCGTAAGTCCGATTTCTCCGAGAAAGATAACGGAATCCCGTTTCTTTCATCAATTTCATCAACGGCAGTAAAACGTAAGTCCGATTTCTCCGAGAAAGATAACGGAATCGCGTTTCTTTCATCAATTTCATCAAACGGCAGTAAAACGTAAGTTCGATTTTTCCGAGAAAGATAACGGAATCCCGTTTCTTTCATCAATTTCATCAACGGCAGTAAAACGTAAGTCCGATTTCTCCGAGAAAGATAACGGAACCCCGTTTCTTTCATCAAAATCATCAACGGCAGTAAAACGTAAGTCCGATTTCTCCGAGAAAGATAACGGAATCCCGTTTCTTTCATCAATTTCATCAAACGGCAGTAAAGCGTAAGTCCAATTTCTCCGAGAAAGATAACGGAATCCCGTTTCTTTCATCAATTTCATCAAACGGCAGTAAAACGTAAGTCCGATTTCTACGAGAAAGATAACGGAATCGCGTTTCTTTCATCAATTTCATCAACGGCAGTAAAACGTAAGTCCGATTTCTCTGAGAAAGATAACGGAACCCCGTTTCTTTCATCAAAATCATCAACGGCAGTAAAACGTAAGTCCGATTTCTCCGAGAAAGATAACGGAATCCCGTTTCTTTCAACAATTTCATCAAACGGCAGTAAAATGTAAGTCCGATTTCTCCGAGAAAGATAATGGAATCCCGTTTCTTTCATCAATTTCATCAAACGGCAGTAAAACGTAAGTCCAATTTCTCCGAGAAAGATAACGAAATCCCGTTTCTTTCATCAATTTCATCAAACGGCAGTAAAACGTAAGTTCGATTTCTCCGAGAAAGATAACGAAATCCCGTTTCTTTCATCAATTTCATCAAACGGCAGTAAAACGTAAGTTCGATTTCTCCGAGAAAGATAACGAAATCCCGTTTCTTTCATCAATTTCATCAAACGGCAGTAAAACGTAAGTCCGATTTCTCCGAGAAAGATAACGGAATTCCGTTTCTTTCATCAATTTCATCAACGGCAGTAAAATGTAAGTCCGATTTCTCCGAGAAAGATAATGGAATCCCGTTTCTTTCATCAATTTCATCAAACGGCAAAAGAAACGTAAGTCCAATTTCTCCGAGAAAGATAACGAAATCCCGTTTCTTTCATCAATTTCATCAAACTAAGAAGAAACGTAAGTCCGATTTCTCCGAGAAAGATAACGGAATCCCGTTTCTTTCATCAATTTCATCAACGGCAAGAAACGTAAGTCCGATTTCTCCGAGAAAGATAACTAACCCCGTTTCTTTCATCAAAATCATCAACTAGCAAAGAAACGTAAGTCCGATTTCTCCGAGAAAGATAACGGAATCCCGTTTCTTTCATCAATTTCATCAAACGGCAGTAAAACGTAAGTCCGATTTCTCCGAGAAAGATAACGGAATCCCGTTTCTTTCATCAATTTCATCAAACGGCAAGAAACGTAAGTCCGATTTCTCCGAGAAAGATAACGGAATCCCGTTTCTTTCATCAATTTCATCAAACGGCAGAAACGTAAGTCCGATTTTTCGAGAAAGATAACTAATCCCGTTTCTTTCATCAATTTCATCAAACTAAGCAAGAAACGTAAGTCCGATTTCTCCGAGAAAGATAACGGAATCCGCTTTCTTTCATCAATTTCATCAAACGACAAGAAACGTAAGTCCGATTTCTCCGAGAAAGATAACGGAATCCCGTTTCTTTCATCAAAATCATCAACGGCAGTAAAACGTAAGTCCGATTTCTCCGAGAAAGATAACGGAATCCCGTTTCTTTCATCAACTTCATCAAACGGCAGTAAAATGTAAGTCCGATTTCTCCGAGAAAGATAACGGAATCCCGATTTCTCCGACAAAGGCTAACAAAATCCCCAGCAAAGTTAACGGAATCCCGTTTTTTTCCTCATTATCATCCACGGCCGTAAAACGTAAGCCCGATTTTTCCCCAACGAAAGCCAACGAAATCCCGAGCAGCTTTCGAACTACGTAAGGGCTTGATTCCCCAATCGGGATACGTAGGTAGCCTACCATAGGTCCAGCCACTTGACCAGCACGGTCATCCTTTCCCTCGGCAGCAGACGTAAGACCGATCCCTTCAAACAAAGTCCACCAAAGGAACATCTTTCCCAAACCATCAAGGTTTGAGGCACCTAAAACGCCATCACCTTTAAGGTCCGAGGCATCTAAAACGCCATCATCTAGGCCCGAGGCACCTAAAACGCCATCATCCAGGTTCGAGGCACCTAAAACGCCATCACCAAGGTCTGAGGCACCTAAAATGCCATCTTCAAGGTCTGAGGCACCTAAAACGCCATCTTCAAGGTCCGAGGCACCTAAAACGCCAGCATTACCGGGTTGATGCCTCAAAATAGTCATTCCAGGGTCAAAGACCCGAACTACGACTGGCTTGATTCCTCTTAAAGATACGTAGGAAGCCTATCACTGGGTTCAGCCATCAGACCAAAAATGGTCATTCTATCCCCAGCAGAGCGGATATACAATTTCAGCCATCAGACCAAAAATGGTCACTCCTATCCCCAGCAGAGCGGATATACAACTTTAGCCATCAGACCGAAAATGGTCATCTCTTATCCCAAAGAAGTTTCTTTCAAAGAACCGACCGTGCAGAACTCGCTCGCCAGGTTGACGCCTCAAAACAGTCACCCCAGGGTCAAAGACCCGAACTACGGCCGGCTTGATTCCCACTCGGGATACGTAGGTAGCCTATCGCTAGGTTCAGCCACTCGATCACTTGATCACCCTGTCAAATATGGAGCCTTACTCTTATCAACGACCCCGCTTCCTTCGAAAGCGTCGTCGCCGAGGGGCTACTGTAAGTGCTCCAATTTGAGTTGTTAGTATTTTCGTTAGAAAATTAACGAAAGTCCTAACATTCCTAACATTTCTAACAATTCCTAACTTTTCTAACAAAGCAAGGGTAGATTAGGGATTGCTATTTAAAGTTAAACCAAGAAAAGAATCTTAAAAAAGCAAAAGAATTGTAAAATCCCGAAATGGAAGCTGCTGGAACAAAAACTGGTTGCTTAATTTGAAAAATATTCTTCCTGTCCAAAGCCTGGAGCAGCATTTAATGAACCAGGCACGCTTACACACATATCCGCGCGGATGGATCCGAATTTTCCAGAGGCCTATAAATTGAACCCCTCAGTTTCATTTTCAAGGAGCCACAACTGAATTCACAACAAAACCTTGGCGAAAATACTAGAGAAAATAGTGAGAATTCCCTTGAATTGTCACCTTTTTCTCTTGATTATTTTCCCAAATCACACCCACTCACTCTCAAACTCAAAGTCTCAAACACAAACACAAGGGAAGATAGGTATAATCTCCTTCTCCCTACCCTAAATTTCTCTCATCCATGCATGCATCTCATACTTTGAAGATGTAACTTGTTCTTCTCTTGCCCTAGATCCAAGAGGATCACCATGGAAGTTCATCTCCATGGATGATCCTCTACAAGAATCAACATTTCTTTAAAAATTGTTTTCACTTCTTACAAACATATTTTCAAAACCCCTTTTAAATCATATTTTCCTTCAAGAGAATGTTGCTGTCCAGTAGCCTTTCTCTAAGACCTCTGTCCATGGTCTAATTTTTTGGACACAGAAGAACATGGAATTTGGTGTTGACTACAAAACACCTTTTGTAGCCAACATCCAGAGATTTCCAGACATATTTTTACTTTATTTTTTGCGTGAGTAAAACTCCCTTTTTCAAATTATTTTCTAAAGGTCAGTTCATCAGCCTCTGGAAATCCAGATTCCACATCTGAGATTTCCAGAAGGTTTTGGTCTACCAAATCAACTCCAAATGGAAAATCCTTTTGAAGAAACCTTGTTTAAGGTGTTTTGAACAACTTTAATTCTCGGACTTTCCCCAGATTTTGAAGTTTTAAAGCTCTTAAATCCGTTTTAAAATCAAGTGTCCACTGCCTTTTTCATTCTGGCAGAATTGGTTTCCAACTTCAAGAAATCTTTTGAGTACCAAAACTCAACCCAAAAATCATACCAAAAATCATGGGACTTGTTTAATGTCTTATAAAGAGTTCCCAATTTTTATTTTTCTCATTTTGAACTTATTTTGGCCAAAGGAACACACACACACACACAAATGGTTTTTAAGCTTGGAAGACTCGTTTTTACGAGGCATTCCGGGTGAACACTAACGTTCTTCCCGGCGTGTAACGTGACCTCCGAACCCAAATCTCTAATCTCGGGCATTTTTCAAAGTTTTGGCCCTTAAAACAAAAATGGCGTGGCGACTCCGCCTCCGTTTTGATTTTCAAAAAAAAAAGAAAGGAAAAATCGGGTGGCATCATCACACCTTCGCAGTCCGATCTCCGATCTCCAATCGAGACCTTCGCGGTCCGATCTCAAATAGTCGATCCCGACCTTCGCGGTCCGATCTCCGATCTCCAATCGAGACCTTCGATGTCCGATCTCCGATCTCCAATCGAGAACTTCGCGGTCCGATCTCAAATAGTCGATCCCGACCTTCGCGGTCCGATCTCCGATCTCCAATCGAGACCTTCGCGGTCCGATCTCCGATCTCCATTCGAGACCCTCACGGTCCGATCTCAAGTAGTCAATCCCGACCTTCGTGGTCCGATCTCCAATCTCCAATCGAGACCTTCGCGGTCCGATCTCAAATAGTCGATCCCGACCTTCGCGGTCCGATCTCCGATCTCCCATCGAGACCTTCGCGGTCCGATCTCAAAAAGTCGATCCCGACCTTCGTGGTCCGGTCTCCGATCTCCAATCGAGACCTTCGCGGTCCGATCTCAAATAGTCGATCCCGACCTTCGCGATCCGATCTCCGACCTCCAATCGAGACCTTCGCGGTCCGATCTCAAAAAGTCGATCCCGACCTTCGCGGTCCGATCTTCGATCTCTAATCGAGACCTTCGCGGTCCGATCTCCGATCTCCAATTGAGACCTTCGCGGTCCGATCTCAAGTAGTCGATCCCGACCTTCGCGGTCCGATCTCCGATCTCCAATCGAGACCTTCGCGGTCCGATCTCAAATAGTCGATCCCGACCTTCGCGGTCCTATCTCCGATCTCCAATCGAGACCTTCGCGATCCGATCTCAAATATTCAATCCCGACATTTCACGGTCAAAACTTTAAATCCCGACCTTGCACGGTCCAATTTTCGATCTCAACCTTTCAAAGTCTAATCTTTTCGACCAGTGAGGATCATTAGAAAGCGTGTTTTAAAGTGGTAAATGCACGTTGCACGAGCCTAAAAGCTCTGAGCCAAATATCCCTTCCGAAACCTAAGCCCTACCTTTCGTTCCTCGCAAAGAACGGATAGTGGTTCGACTCCGGCCGCGCCTCACCGTAATTACAGCTACGGCAAAGACGTGATCGTTCCTCGCCCTCACCACTTTCCGACATGTCAAGCTCACCGAGAAATCGTGACGGAACGGAACCCCGCCACCTACCAGAATGTGATATGACACTGGAAGAAGCCATCCGGGCCTGTGAGGTTCAAAAGAAACAGAAAAAGGATCAGCAGAATTTCGTGATACAGCTTTTGAATGAGCGAGGTATAATAGCCATCCCCCGGCCAGACGGTACCTTTGTCCTGATCGAGGATGACGAGCCCTCCCGATCAATTCCTCAAACCTTCAACCAGGTTCCTCCCCTGCCAACTTACGGGATTCCTTCGAACCAAGGAAACAGCCGACCAAGGCTTCATATTGCCACCTCTCAAAGCACCCCTATCATATACGACCAAGCCAGTACTACCCCTTTCACTTAATACAACCAGCGCAGCGCTGGGCCATCTCAAACAGTTCCCAACATCCTCCAGTATCCTCCCGGGTTCAACCTGTTACCTATACACGAATCCCAAAACACCAGAGACAAACCCCGATACAGTCCAGAAAAGGCCCCCATATATCCACTATGCCGAGCCTTCCACCTCCAATCACTACCACTCCCATGGTAGCACCCGACCCCGAGCCTCAAAGTCCACCATTGGACCCGACCCCGAGCCTCAGAATGCCAGAAATGGACAGATTCGGTGGGACTGAATGCCCTCAGACACATGTTGACACTTATTTTCTCGGCATGAGAGCAAAAGGAGTAATCCTCCAGCAAATGGCCGACCATTTCCAGCACACTCTCAAGAGTTCAGCGTTACGGTGGTTCCTAAGGGTCAAGCCCGAAGATTGTTATACTTGGGATCAGATCAGCAACATCTTCCTTGAACGGTACCGGTCCAACCTGGAATGGGAAACAAGTCGTGAAGACTTAATCACCACCAAATAGAAGGCAGACGAAAGTGTTGGGGAGTTCTACAAAAGATGGAGCTGGAAACTTTCCGAAATCATGGAGCCTATTTCCAAAGACGAACAGATGCGGATCTTCAAGTCCTGCTTGAGGCCATCCATCAGAATGCTCATCAGCCACCACTTCTTCCCAGATCTCCGAGCCATGGTCAATGCAGGTTCCCAGTTCGAGAAAGACTTGAAAGAAAAGTCGGCTCCGAGTCCAGCCTCTTCTTATCACTACGAGGCAACCCCGCCCGATCCAATATCTGCCCTAGACAAAGGGAGGGAGGTTACCGAATGCCCATTACATTCAAAATGAAGTACCACAAAGACGCGCGGTGGTCCCCGAGACAACGACGACACTATGATAATTTTGGAATGCCTTTGAGCGAGGTATTTGATCATGTAAAGAAGCAAGGTCTCCTCGAACCTATGGAAAATTACCACCCAAATCCTCCGATGCTAATCGGGATGTAACCAAGCATTGTGCTTTCCACCGCATCACGGTCATATAACCGACAACCGCACAGCTCGAGGAGAGCAATTCAAGATCTAATAGAAGACTGGAAAGCTTGAGCGTCCCCGGGCAGCCAAAGAACAAAAGAGCAGCCTAGAGTAGGGGCTACCTATACTCAAGATCCGTCAATTGTCTTTTGGTCAACCTTCGTAGGTTCTAGTACTTTCCTCGTTCAATCAAGTCCGCCTCGGACATTGTAGTTAATCTTAAATTTTCTATAAATAAGTGTCTTTTTCTCTTCTTGCTAGACTTGAGAAATTATTTGCACACCTACATTAAATCTAATGAAATGGTTATATCCTAAAATGATCACTTGCATTGCTCAACAAATAAACTCTGGAAATAACTAATATTCTGATTAATCGGTGTGAGAAAGTCAACTGGTGCCCTCCCCATACACTTTCCTTACCTCACAAAGGCCTCCCTCAAGCCATGCACTTCCCAAAGCACATCCCCACCATCACCTTGACCAAGTCAACGACGGCGGCAACATCAAGGAACAACAAAAGGTCACTCAGCATCGAAAGACTGACCCCATGTCGACAACAACCTCGGAGCTCGCCTTCGCCTTCGTGCGCATCAAGAAAGTTCAAGCAAGAGCTTGCCTTCGTCCTCAAGAACTTCAAAAAGATAGAAAAAAAAAAGAAGAAAAAAAAAAAAAAAAAAAAAAAAAGAGAGAAAAAGTTCAAACAGAACTTCAAAAAAAAAAAGGAGAGAAAAAAAGTTCAAACAAGAACTTCAAAAAAAAAAAAGAAAAAAAGAGAGAGAAAAGTTCAAACAAGAACTTAAAAAAAAAGTGAGGCCAAGGATCCAGCACCGCCAATCAAAAGCTTGACAGATGGGCAAACAAAATTAAAGCTCGAAGAATGGAGGTTGTCGAGAACAATGGAGCGGTCAAAGCAAAGGCAAAAACACATCATAAGCCCTTACGCTACATTCGAATTCTTTCTCCCCCTGCGAAAGACGCCGATCAAGAAGCAATGGAATCACTAAGAAGCCGTCAACAACGACTTGTCAAGGAATCACCCCGAGGCCCGTACCTCATCATCCAAACATCCCATCCGAGCCTTTTCACCAAAAGGACCACAAATGTTCATACCCTATTCCCAAAGCCAAAACACGCTCAAATTTTAACTACGACGACCCGAGCTCCTTACACCGAGGGGAACGTAGGCAACCGTAAATGGTTCGGTCATAAACACATACAAATCCCATAAAATCGGTCTCATCAATGACCTCCCTATACAATGTACCTTTCTTTCACACAACTGTACCAACTTTGATCCACAACATCGCTGACTTTCTTCTCACGGTTAATCAAGACATTTGTTCATATCGGGATTAATGGTTGAACAACCTGAACATTAACAAAGGGTTTAAAGCAATCTTGTGATCATTATGGATAAAACATATTTTTAGATGTCTCGACAAGTCTTCTTTTTCTACGATAATAGGAAAAATAGAGCAAAAC
Organism: Adenophora triphylla var. japonica; assembly: GCA_022495995.1. Taxonomy (NCBI): domain Eukaryota; kingdom Viridiplantae; phylum Streptophyta; class Magnoliopsida; order Asterales; family Campanulaceae; genus Adenophora; species Adenophora triphylla. The sequence goes on from JAFEMH010000476.1 coordinate 642,446, forward strand.
ACTGTCTTTCTGTCAGCAAGAGCTTCCATACACTTCTCCAAACTCTCTACTCTCTCAAAAGAGTCAAACCCAAAGCGAGTTTTGGTTCCTGCATTAAACTAGGCATCCACATAAAATCGGGATTCGTTCCCACTTCTCTAAAATACGTCCTTGCGCGTATACATTACAAGCCATTCCTCTTATACACTTTGGTTGACCAATCGAAAAAAATCAAGGACGGTCGCCTCGTTGGGCCACATAAAGTTCAACTCAGATTGGGGCTGCATCAGATTCACTCTAGAATCCCCACAGATGACCAGCGCTTCCTTCAAACTGGGACTTCACCAAGTCATTTCTTCAGACCGGGGCTTTGCCATGCAAAGAGAGTTTTTTTTCATCCCAAGGGTCTACCTTGAGTTTCGATTACTGGGGCTTTTCAGAAGCATCTTTCGGCATTATGGTCTTAATCAGAATTAGGGCTTCTCAAATACAGCCTCGACAGATCAGAATCTGAATCCTCATGACACCTCTGGGCCACAGTAGCATTGAAGGACAGTTTTCTCCAGCAAGTCTTCCCTTCCTTCAAACAAAGACAAATTCCGCATCCTACAGGTGGGAAAGCGAAAATATCCCGCCGACACCACGGTTCAGTGCATCGTGACACAAAAAGTCTCCAATCTCGGCAACCTTATCGCTAACAAGAAGCATAATCCCGTAAGGATCGCCCAAAGTTCAACTTATCAAACCTCAATGCAATCTGGAGGCACCACCAAAACCTCTACCTCTCAAATGTTGGAGGACCCGATCCTCACTCAACTCAAGCAGACTCAGGCGAACATTTCCCTTTAGTCTTTGCTCACGTCTTCATATCCTCACAAGCTCAAGCTAGAGGAAAGTTTGACCCGCACCATGGTCCCCATGGACGCAACTCCAGAAGAAGTAATCCAGATGATCGACAACATCATTATCACCCTCACAGATTTGGACCTGTCAAGATTTGGAGCTGACCACAATGAGCCGCTTTGCATCACTGTTCAGACTCCGAGATGAATGTCTTACCCGCCAAGATAATGGATCTGCTTGACATCAAGCCCACATTTGAAGCCTTCTACCCATACCGTCAAGGCCTACGATTCTACTTCCCGCACAGCTTCTGTCGCTATTTAAACATCCGGTTCGGTAAGCGGATGACCCCCACCGAATTCCAAGTGTTGGACATTCCAATCACTTTCACAGCCATCTTGGGGCGACCCTGGCTGCATCAAATGAATGATGTGGCATCCACCCTTCACCAATGTATAAAGTTCATGCAAGGCAATGAGCTAACCGCAGTCTACTGCGACAGCGTCACCACCGAGGGGACCAAAGACCAACGACATTCCAAGATAGAGATCAAGCACGATGACGATACGGCATTAACCGGATTCACACCTGAGACCTCCAAGATCCAAATATTCAACGTGGACCTTCCACTATTTCGGGACAAAATCCTCCCGCTACGAAGATGATGAAACTCATGAACTTCATCCCGTGATCGGGCTCGGCAAAAGGTTACAAGGCCAACACCAAGTCATTGAAGTCAAGGACCACACCACGGTCCAGGGGCTCGGTTATGTGCCAACACCAGCTGACATCAGGAAAAACAACAGGCTCGCCCGCACCAAGGCAGCAGCCCGCAAAAGGGGAACCTCCAACAGCACACCCAACCTCCAACCTTACATCTTCGACCTCGCTCGCTACTTCGTCAAAGGAACTGACAGAGGAACTGATGAAGATGAGAAATCAATTACCCATCTTTTAGAAAGATTACCCATCTGCTAGAAAGATTACCCATCTGCTAGAAAGATTACCATCTTTTAGAAAGATTACCCATCTGCTAGAAAGATTACCCATCTTCTAGAAAGATTACCCATCTTTTCGTAAGATTAGCCATCTTTTAATTTAAGGTAGACAGTCAAATACCTCCAAACACCCTATCCCCAGCGGACAAAAGACGAACGGCAATCACTGTAAGCACGTACAATGAATCTTCTCCCCGGCCGCCAGTCGTAAGCCCGACCATCCCAATTCAGCGGCCATCAAGGAATGCCCGCACCACAATTCCTCTTCGGCCATCATCGTAAGCCCGAACACCATATCCCCAGCAGACAAAAGATGAGCGGTAAATCAAGGAAATCCCACACAACAATCCTTCTTCGACCGCCATTTCCGTCGAATCCCCAGCATGAGATCCCGCTCCCTCCATGTATCAGAAAACTCCGTCGGGGACGGAAATTTCTCATATCCTTCCAAGAAAACTCCGTCGGGGACGGAAATTTCTTATCATCCTTTCAGAAAACTCCATCGGGGACGGAAATTTCTCGGAACTTTCAAAACCATTTCCGTCGAACTCGAAACCTTCAAAATCATTTCCGTCGAACTCAAAACTTTCAAAACCATTTCTGTCGAACTCGGAACTTTCAAAACCATTTTCGTCGAACTCGGAACCTTCAAAACCATTTCCGTCGAACTCGGAACTTTCAAAACCATGTACGTCGAACTCGGAACTTTCAAAACCATTTCCGTCGAACTCGGAACTTTCAAAACCATTTTCGTCGAACTCGAAACCTTCAAAACCATTTCCGTCGAACCCGGGACTTTCAAAACCATCTCCCTCGTGAGATTCACCCATCTCCCTCGTGAGATTCAGCCATCTCCCTCGTGAGATTCAAAACCATCTCCCTCGTGAGATTCACCCATCTCCCTCGTGAGATTCAAAACCATCTCCCTCGTGAGATTCAGCCATCTCCCTCGTGAGATTCACCCATCTCCCTCGTGAGATTCACCCATCTCCCTCATAAGATTCACCCATCTCCCTCGTGAGATTCACCCATCTCCCTCGTAAAGTTACAGGTTCAGACGCCTCATAATAGTCTCCATTCAGGTTCAGATACCTCGCAATGGTCTCACTTAGGTTCAGACGCCTCACAATAGTCTCCATTCAGGTTCAGATGCCTCGCAATGGTCTCACTTAGGTTCAGACGCCTCACAATAGTCTCCATTCAGGTTCAGATGCCTCGCAATGGTCTCACTTAGGTTCAGACGCCTCACAATAGTCTCCATTCAGGTTCAGATGCCTCGCAATGGTCTCGCTTAGGTTCAGACGCCTCACAACAGTATCGCTCAGGTCAAGGTCCCCATGCGCGGCTCCTTGCACATACGAACTACGATCGGCTTGATTCCCGCTCGGGATACGTAGGAATCCTTTCGCTAAGGGTCCAGCCAGCTGACCTCTCAGGTCTTTCAAAGTAAGGCATCCCCCGATTTGGATCCTTATCTTTTTCGACGACCCTACTTCCTTCGAAAGTGACGTCGCCGAGGGGCTAACTGTAAGTACCCAAATCCGGATCGTCAAAATCAGTTAAAAGTTAACCGGAATCCGTTAACTGGCCCGCTCCAGGTTAATCAAAACCCGTTAAGCTCCCCGTTCTCGAGTCAACGAGACATCCCGGGACTGCCCCGTGCATCCCGACATCAAAGCGTACTCAACACACGTTATCACACGTAATAGTACAACTTTCCCCGAAAAAACGCACTTTTCGGGGTCTTCCGGGATTCGATTTCCTATTTTCGAGCGTCCCGACCTTCTGGAGGTCATAACTCCCTCATACGAACTTCATTTTGGGCCCACCACATATCAAATCGAACGCGAGAACAAGATCTACGCAGGTAACTTGTTCAATCAGGAAAAATAGCCAATTTCAGGAACTGTCCAGACGGACTCTTTTGTAGGTTAAGTTAATACGTGTCCAAAACGTGTCAAACTCAAGGCCAAATGACCAAAATATCCCCAAATGCAAGAGAGGTCCGGCCGAACTCTTTCGCAGGGCTGAAAACCATCAGGTTAAGCAACCTTGCTTCCCCTCTAAGTAAATTACTTAATCCCCAAGTCTTTCCCCCCTCCTCCAAGTATTTTCACCCTATAAATACTCCCCCCTCCTTCACATTTCAACACACCAAATTCTCCTCCCTCCTCCCCAAGCACAAAAGGCTTGTCTTTCTTCCGCTCTTCGATGGCCCTCGTGCTACTCGTCGGCGGAATTCTCTACTCTTCGGGGGCCCTCGTGCTACTCGTCGGTAGATTCTGATCGTAGGCTAAACCGACACAAGTCGAAATGCTGCCCAAATTCCTAGGTTTCTAAGCACCAAATAAAAGGGGAAACTCTGCCCAAATACTTCCGAAACACCTTTCAAACACCTTTTCGTATCCCGTATACGTCCTCCTGAGCCAAAGAGTCAACACCAAATTTGGTAAACTCTCACTCTCAAAATGTAGACGTACCGCCGTCTAACGGGGTCCGATACGTTTTAGTCCCCGATTCTCTTCTCTTCCCGTAAGAGAAGTAATCTCGGGTTAAAACGGCGTTCCAACCCCGTTCCGTTACTTTTTATGTCATTTACAATTCCGGATCGTTTGATCCATCGATCGTCATTTACTTTCATGTCATTTACAATTCCGAACCGTTTGGTTCGTTGATCGCAACTTTACATTTCCGGATATTCCGGGTCATTTGATTCCGTCGATACCGCATTTTAAATATTGTCATTTACAAGTCCGAGCCATTTGGATCGTGATAGTATTTACTTTTCAAAGTCCGAGTCGCAAAACGATTCGTTGATTGCATATCATTTAATGCTTTTTTCCCGTAAAAATGCTAACAATGTAATGCTCGGTTCAAAACCAAAAGTTCGTCATTCGAACTCCTTTTCAAACTCAAAACCGAAGTTTGACATTCAAACGCTCATTTCCGTCTCAAAATTGACGTTTGACATTCAAACGCTCATTTCTGTCTCAAAATCGAAGTTTGCCACGCAAACGCTCATTTCCGTCTCAAAACCGACGTTTGTCATTCAAACGCTCGCCTTTTCAAACAGAATCACATAATCAACGTTTGACATTCAAACCAAGATTAAGCTTGTCATTCAAGCCCCCATTTCAAAATGCAAACACACACACACACACACACACGCACATGATTTCGAGAAAGGTAGAAAGACTCGTCATACGAGGCGTTTCGGGTGATCTCAATATACTCTTCCCGAAACGTAACGTGACCTCCGAACCTAACAATCTCTGGTACTAAAAAGATTTTTACTCGTTTTTGCTACCAATAAAAATGACTCCCCATTTTCAAAGCCTTTTCCTAAGTTTTTGCTACCAATAAAAACGATACTATTTTCAACCAATAGCCGTTTCTCAACGTTTGGGCTCAAAATACAAAACCGCGTGGCGACTCCTCTCCTTACCAAAAGCGAGGTCTCAGACACCAACCCTGCGAAAGACAACCGCTTTTGCCGCGCGCGAAATCCGGGTAATTTCACCAGGCAAGATGAGCATTGACCGAGTTGACGCTGAATCCCAAAATATCGTAGTATTCCATGGATGGGGCGAGATGATGGAGCACATCATTCTCTTCTACCTGACGTCGAACCATCTTAGCCGTCCTCCCTTGATGGGTAAGGCTCCCTCCTCGGCCTTATTACAAATGACGAGGAGGGGCAATCTTCCTCTTCCCTGTCTTGATGCCTTGGAAGATTTTGTTGACTTATTTTCCTTGGTTTTATGCGGATATGACGGGAAGAGGAAGTCAAGCCTCCACGTCGGCCAATATTGTAGACGCCTTTATTGAGGGAGAACAAGTAGAGGGCCGAGGAGGCGACCGAGGTAGATCTGACCGAGGTAGGGATTATACTCCTCGGCCCAGACCAGTTAAGGCCGGTGAGCCAATGTTGGAGGTATTATACTCGAAGTACGCGATACCGAGGGAGGAGTATAAATTAAGTAATCTCGGTCATCCCTCCTTTGAAGACGAGGAAGAGAGGCACCAATTTTATTATAGCCTTAACCATGTCCACTTTTACTTCAAACAGTTCCAGTAAGGACTTAGACTTCCCTTAGACCCTTTCATAAATGAATTTTTGGGAGACATGCAGGCAGTCTCGACCATGCTAGGAGCCAACGCTGTTAGGTTCCTCGTAGGTTTTGTTGTCTTATGCCGTAGCTTGGGGTTTGAGCCTACCCAATCTGCCTTCCACCATTTCTTCTCAGTTGGGTATATCAAGGAGACTAAGCTCATAGTGATAAGGAGTGATTCTAAAAAGCCAAGAATCATCCTTCCCATGTCCAGTAAGATGTTTGGCTAGGTCAATCATGTCATAAGAGTGGAGAGCCGACAAGGCTGGGAGTTTGCTTCTCCCTCGCGTGTTCCTGCTGCACCCAAGGAGGTACTGAGGGCTGAATGGACTGGTGCATTGATAGCTCGGCTAACGGAGTTTGCCGAGGTAGGACTCTTAGATTGGTCGGCCCTGGAGATGGACGACCGATATTATATCCAGGCCAGGATAATGCCAGGTCCTAGGGACGGTCTGGAGCCCCTCGTCCCCGTCAATAGGGGAAGAAGATTTAATAACTGGAGGATCCATCCCGGCTTGGTCTTCCATTATGACTGTGACCATTGCAAGCTTGATCCCGTGGATCAATGTCTGAGAGAAGAGGATCTCGTAAGCTGTAATGATTCCTCCTTCATCGTACCTTTATACTTGTAAAATTTTCTTATTGTTTATCAAGTCGTAATATAATTGTTTCCTCCTCGTATATGCAGATCTGACGGCCGAGCAAGAAGCTAAGATGGCCTCCAAAAAAATGTTGATCCACGGGAGTTGATCAAGGCCAAGAGACGGGCACCTAAGACCTCGGCCATAAACCAGAGGCAGGCTGATTTTGCTCGTCGTCAGGTCATCCTGTCTACCAAGGAGGCCGCCGCTGTTCCCATCAAGCCGGCCGGAGAGGTCGTTGATGAGGAAGCTTTGGGAAGCCAAGAAAAGCAATTGACCGAGGGGCATAGCCCCAAACTTCCAATTGTTGAAGCCGAGAGGCAATCTGATCTACTGGCTGCCGAGGAGACGTACCTCGTCCATAGGTCTTCAGGCCAGAAGAGGCCGCATTCTGGTACTATCGAGGGGGAACCTTCTTCTAAGAGGGCTACATATGCCTCCTCTCCTCCAGCACTCACCCCTCGAACAATCAAGACTTATCCAGAGGCTGAGCAGCTAGCTCGGCAACTCATCTCCCAGCCACTACCCCTTAGAGGCATCAATGTTTTAGCCAGGGAGGGCCCTCAGGTTAGACTGGGCCGAGCATTTGTCCAACGTGCTATGGATGAGGAGATGTTAGAAAGTCTGTTGAAAGCCAAGAACAGCAAGGAGAACATGGCCAACAGGAAGGGCCTGATGCTAGACGAGGTAATTATCTCGTCCTTTCTTTCTCGTACTTTGTACTTTGTTATTTTTGCTGATATTGTTTTTACATTGCAGTTTGCCACCATGGTGGCATATGAAAATATACACAATAAGGCCGTAGATGAGCAGATCACCAAGCTCAGGTCCAGACAGGGAAAGGGAGAGGCCGAGGTGGCATCAGCTGCTGGTTCGATGAAGGCTTTGAGGGAAGAGCTGGAAGCTGAGAGGGCGGCCAAGGCAAAGGCCGAGGAGGTAGAGAATGTGGCCGAGGAGGCCAAGGTGCAAGCCGAGGAAGCCCTCAGGCTTAAATATGCTAAGATTTTCGAGCTAGAAAATCTCCAGGCCGAGGCAATAAAGAAAGCCGAGGGGGCTGAGGCTGCGCGGTTAGAGCTAGAGGCAAGCATTCCCTCGAAGGAGGAGGATGTCGTAGCTCGGTTTAAAGACAGCTTGGCCTTTACTGAAGCCGTCAACGACAAAACAGCCACCATGTTCATGGATGGCTACCTGCATCTGGCCCAGCGTCTCATGGTGGACACCTCCCATGGCCTGGATCTGACCTCCGTTACTTGGCTTATATGCCAAGACGGGTACGGTGAAGCAGCTCGATCTCTTCACTACCTCGTGCCCTATTCTGAATATGCTTTAGGGGTGATGACCGAGCAAGATGCTCAGGTAGGCCGAGAAGCTTGGATTCCTCCGTCCGTTGATCCTGACAACATTAACACTTTGATTGCGAATATTGAGGACGAGATGGATGTGGAGGTAGAGGGGACAAATTCCGAGGAGCCAGTCAACGAGGAAACTCAAGTTGATGATCAAATTGAACAAGTTACCCTTCCTTCCACCGACGTCGAGACGGAGGAAGATGCCGCAACGCGAGCTCTCTTTGAGGAGCCTTTCATCGGCCAGGGTACTTAGGAGTTTTTCTATTTTGATGTACTTTATGCTTTGATATATGAACTGTTTGTTTGAATGCCTGTTTGTGATTCTTGCACAAGTACAAACCTATTTTTGGGCAAGCCGTGGAAGGTTTCCTCGTACTCTGCTTTTTGACTAAAACGAGGAGGCTAGCTCAGTTTTAGGCATTTTGGCAGTTTTGCCTGTGTAAGTCATTAGGCCGAGGTAGAGGTTCTCGGTCTTGACTGTTAGATGTTTTCTTCTTTTTCATCTCCTTATGCCGAGGAAGATGACTCATACATAGGTCCAGGATGGTTCTGCCTATAGTCGTTGGGTCGAGGTGATTCCTTGGCCAGACGTGAGGCTTGCCCTTCTTTTTCATCTCCTTATGCCGAGGAAGGTGACTCGTGCATAGGTTTTAGATGTGGATTGCCAATAGTTGTTTTAGGCCGAGGTGTTTCCTCGGCTAGACATTTGGCTTACCCTTCTTTTTCATCTCCTTATGCCGAGGAAGGTGACTCGTGCATAGGTTTTAGATGTAGAGGCTCACCTATCCATGATGAGGAGGAACTCGTTCAGTCATAGGTCTTGGGTGATTCTTGGTGGGGGCTTGTCCCTTTGAAGGCCGAGGAGGATGTTCCTCGTCCAATGTTGTCTTGGTAGTTGGTGGTTGCCGTGCATGTTGAAGAAGTAAATTTCATAAATTGAACTTGATTACATCAAACTGCAATCCTACCTTGCTAGAAAAGTAAAAGACTAACAATGACTAATCTATTACATAAAGATAACTAGAACTAATGATAGTATTTTCGCAGGTTTTCAGAGTGCCACAGATGCTTGAGCTCTTTCCCCTTCTTGTTATTTAATCTGTAAGTCCCTTCTCGAATGACTTGAGTTATTATGTAGGGACCTTCTCAATTTGGAGAGAGCTTGTTTTGTTCGGCCTTTCGGCCAGTAGCTTCAATTTTTCTAAGTACACAATTGCCTACTTGGAATACTCTTCTGTTGACCCTTTTGTCATGGTACGCCTTTGTTCTTTGCTTGTAATTCACCATTCTCATCTGCACCGCTAGTCGCTTTTCATCTATTAGGTCTAGGTCTAGGAGCCTATTGACCTTGTTGACTTGCTCATCATAGTTGGAATTTCTTATAGTCGGGATAGCCATTTCAGCTGGCGCCATAGCCTCAGAACCGAAGGTTAATGCGAGTGGGGTTTCCCTGGTTGGCCCCCGGGTGGTTGTGCGAATAGCCCATAAGGCTAGGGGAAGTTCGTCCAACCATCTACCATCACTTCCTTCAAGGTTCTTAGTAAGGGCTGTAAGTACCAATTTGTTGGCTGCCTCCGCTTGTCCATTGTATTGGGGTCTGCTTACAGATGACTTGATATGGCGAACTCCTACTCTTCTCAACTCTGATGTGAATGCTGTAGAAAATTGGAGACCATGATCTGAGATGATGGTGTATGGGACCCCAAAGCACACCATATATGGTCATGGACGAAGTTGATTGCGTTTTCCTCAGTTATCTTGGCCAATGCTTTCGCTTCAATCCATTTTGAGAAGTAGTCGACTGCTACTATCACATACTTGCAATTACCTCGGGCGGGAGGGAAGGGTCTGATGATGTCAATCCCCCACATATCAAATGGCCACGTAGGTATTATGAGAGTTTGTTCGACCGCCGGGAGTCTAGGAATGTCAGAGTACCTCTGGCACTTATCACATTTTTTCACGTAGGCTTGCGCGTCCTCCCTCAGGTTTGACCAATAGTAACCTAGCGTGATGATTTTGTCAGCTAAGGTTCTGGCCCCCGGGTGTCTGCCGCAAACGCCTTCATAGACTTCGGCCACTAGATTCTCAATTTCGTTAGGATAGACACACCTCAGCAGGGGCTTAGTGAAGGATCGTCTGTAGTGGGCTCCGTTCATCACAATGAACCTTGGTGATCTTTTCTTGATAAGCTTAGCTTGTGTCTCATCTTTTGGGAGTTGGCTCTTCTCGATGTAGTTCATATAGTCATCTATCCAAGACCTCTCCTCTTCATCTAGGAGCATTACTTGTAGCCTTTCATATGCGGGTTCTTCAGCAAAAACTACGTATAAATTTGAGTTGGAATCAGTCACATCCATAGTCGCTAGTTTAGATAGAACATCCGCAATTTGGTTATCTTCCCTACCTATCTGACTGATTTCGAAGAATTCCAGCTTCTTTGTCATATCTAGGACTAGGTCCCCATACTTAGTAAGTATAGGATTTTGGGTGTTATACTCTCCCTTCACTTGCTTGACAACGAGTAGGGAGTCATAGAAAGCCGCAACTTTAGTTGCTCCATAGAAGGAAGCCAACTCGATGCCAAATATCAGAGCTTTGTATTCGGCTTGGTTGTTGGAGGCAGGGAACTTGAATCTGATGATGTCTTGGATGGTGTGCTCTCCCTCAGGACTTGCTAGCATAACTCCAGCTCCGCTTCTCTCCTTTGTGGCTGAGCCATCAGTGTATAGAACCCAACAGTTGGATGGGAGCTCGATGGTTGATCCTTCTTCCTCCGGCGGGTTACGCTTACGGGAGGTGGGGTCGTGTTTACCCATGAAGGCAGTTTCGACCATGAAATCAACCAGAGGCTGAGCTAGGAGGGCTTCCTTGGTTGTTAAGTAATATCAAACTCTGTAAGAGCGATTGACCAATTGAGGAGACGTTCGGAGCTATCCAACTTGTGTAAGATTTTCTTCAGGGGCTCATTCGTATACACAATGATGAGATGTGTAGAAAAGTAGGCACATAGCTTCCACGATGCAATTACTAGGGCATACGCTACCTTTTCCGCGTTGAAATATCTACTCTCCACGTCTGACAATGCCTTGGAGACATAATAGACTGGTTTCTGAGTACCTTCATCATTTCGAACGAGTACCGCTGCACTGCGTGGTCCGTGGCAACTAGTAAGGCATATAGAATCTCGCCGGTAATCGGACTGCTCAACAAAGGAGGGGATCCCAAGTACTCCTTCAACTGGCAAAATGCTTCTGTACATTTGGGAGTCCAGGAAAAGCTCTTGGCCCCCTTTAAGACCTTGAAGAAAGGCAGTGATTTTTCAGCGAACTTGGCAATGAATCTTCCAAGAGCCGCTATTCTTCCATTCAATCTTTGAACCTCCTTGATGTTGGTAGGTTCCTTCATGTCAATCAAGGCTTTGATTTTTTCAGGGTTCGCCTCAATCCCCCTTTGTGATACCATGAAACTCAGGAATTTTCTGGCAGTCACCCCGAACACACATTTACTTGGATTTAGCTTCATGTTGTTAGCTCGAAGGTTGTTAATGGTTTCTTCCAAGTCAGGGGCGTGACTGCCATCCTTGGTTTTTATGACAATTTCATCAATGTAGGCCTCCATGTTACGGCTTATTTGTTCCCCAAAGACCTTATTGACCATACGTTGGTAAGTTGCGCCCGCATTCTTAAGTCCAAAGGGCATCATGATGTAACAATAGTTGCCTCCAGATGTTTTGAAGGCTATCTTCTCAATGTCTTCCTCCGCCATTTTGATCTGATGATAGCCTGAATAGGGAGAGGGTAACTGTCCTTCGGGCAGGCCTTGTCGAGATCGGTGAAATCAACGCACATTCGCCACTTCCCATTTTGCTTTTTAACCATTACCACGTTGGCCAACAAAACGGGGTATTTCACTTTCCTTATGATTCCGGTGCTTAGTAATTTTTGCACTTCCTCCTCGTCATTTGCAAAGATCCTCCTGGTCTACTTGATGGTTTTAGCAGATGGATCAACTTTCAAGCGGTGGAGTGCTACTTCTTCTTTGATTCCTCTCATGTCCTCGACTTTCCAGGCAAAAACATCTAAGTTATTTTTAGAAGGGTGATAATTTCTTCCCTTTCTTCCTGGGAGAGCTGGCCCCCAAGTTTGATTTTTTGTTTTGGATAGTCACGATTGATGATTATTTCTTCCAGTTCATCTACGGACTCCATTTCTGGACCATCTCGGAACTCTAGAGATTCGATGATTATCTCTCTAAGTCTTCTACCCTCGTTACCATTTATGTCAAGGCCTTTCTCTTCCATCAGTTCGTCAACGTTGGGCAGATCGACTATCCTCAAGTCAGGGTTGGCCCCCGAGTTCTGGCCGCTGACGAGAACAGGATCTGTCTCCGGGACGGACAGAACTATGTCATGGTCTTCCTCAATTTCTAGGACTATGGGTTCCTCTTCTGGTACTTCGATGATCAAGCTCATCCTAGAGCAGGTGTGGGTAGTTTTTATGGACTTAGAGATTTTCATGTTATCCTCCGGTGTATCTATCTCCATCCGTTGAGATGTTTTTCTGGTCTTGACGACATGCTCCAAGAAGTCCTTGGCGATCGCCCTCACACATCCAATTCCAGCACGAGTAGGAAATTTGACTCGTTGGTGAGGAAGGGAGGCGACCAACCCAAGTTTCTCTTGACATGGAATGCCTAAGATCGCGTGGTAGTCACTAGTCAGATCCATGACCACGGAAGTGATTGTGGCCTTGGTTCGGAAGGGATGTTCACCAACTTCCAGTAGCAGATCAATGGTTCCCCTGGCACCAACTTTGTGGTTGGTTAATCCTTCTAGTCTACCATGGTACGGTTCCAGGATGCTATCTTTCAAGCCCATCATCTGGAAAGCGGAGTAATAAAGAATGTCTCGAGAGGCCCCCGTGTCAATGAGGAGTCTCTCGGATTCACAGTTGTCAATTCTTCCCTTTATCACCAAGGGTTGCTCACGGGCTGTACGACTTCCAGCCAACCCGTTGGGGGGAAAAACTGATGACCTCTTCTGCCTTGTGAACCCATGCAGGGACATGGTAGACTTTGCTTAGCTCATGAATTTGGTCTCTCAACTTTCTGGTGGAGACTGTCTCTTCTCTAATCACTCGCAATTTGGCCCTAGGAGGCCTCTGCTCCATGTCATCGTCCTTATCATCATCTTCACTCTCGTCCTCCTTCCTTTTTCGCTTGCCATCTTTCTTCATGACATAGTGATCAAGTTTGCCTTCGTTAACCCACCTTTGGATCATTCGTTTGAGGGCAATGCAATTCTCGGTGTTGTGACCATGGTCCTTGTGGAAATCACAGTATTTTGAAGGGTCACGAGGGAACTTTGGTTTATCATTAAGTGAACGAGGAGGTGGAAGGTTTACCAACTGCATGATTTCTGTGATAGGTTTGGTGAGGGGGTGAAGATTTCAGCCTTTTTCAGTACCCCTTGTTCTATTCTTTCCATTGTATCCATTTCCATTGGAAGCATGGTGAGTTCCAGCTGCTTCCGTTTCTGTTTTATCGGACCTCTTCTTGCTCTTCTCCTCTGCCATGGCAATTGCATAAGCAACATTATACAAGTCAGACTTGGACTTTGGTTCTCTGGCAGAGAGTTCATAAATAAGCTGTTCGGATCTCAATCCCGAATTAAAGCAGACAATCACTTCCCTGTCAGTGAGGCTTTCTTCAACTTGGTCTGCCATAGCTCGGAATCTATTGTAGTAGCTTAGCGTGGTTTCATTCTTTCCTTACTCGATGTTGGCAAGGTCAGTCAACCTTTTCTTTCTCTTCCCTGCCGTGGCAAAGTGATCTAGGAACTTCCTCCTCATATCCCTCCAGCTGTCTATGCTTCCCATTTTCAGCTCACGGAACCAGGTCAAGGCTGTTCCGGAGAAGGTACTTGCAAAGGCTTTACAGAGAATGTCATATTCTTTTGTGAGGAGGGCCATAGTAGATTCAAAGCTTTGCACATGGTCCCGTGCGTCAGTGGTTCCCGCATATTTATCAAAACTCGGGACCTTGAAGGCAGGGTTAGGTGGTACATCATTTATTTTCTGAGAGAAGGGACGGGTTGCACTAGTTTCATCTTCTTCCTCGTCCTTCTTCCCCATATCCATATCGTCAATTCTCTTTTTTAAGAGTAACAATTCTCTGGCATCAATCCCCTTTTTAGAGCTGAAATGGGAACTTAGGTGGGAACTGCGGTGGGACCTTTCTCTTGGGTGACCATTCACCCTACTATGCTCCTCGTCATCCCGGTGGTTCTCTCCTCGTCTAGAGGGTGTTTTGTCTTTCCTCGGCTCCCCTTCATAGTGGAGGATCATTCTGTACGGACGAGGGCTCCTCGGCCTAACACAGTTTCTGGGACGAGGTGATATATGCCGAGGATGATGATTAAGACGAGGAGACATGTTATGACGAGGAGGGGAGAAATGCCTAGCCTGACTGAGCCTTTCTCGCAAGTCAGTCGAGTTAACCTCCTGCTCCCTCGAGTTCAAGTGGCTTCTCAGGTCTACCACATTCCTTTTGTTTTCATGATTATTCGACCAAGGATGAGGAGGAGCATCTCAGAGGTTTTGCTTAGGTGGTACAACAGGCTCATGGGGAGGGGGATCTTGGCCACGAGGAGGGTTCCTCTGACTACCTCGCCTATCACCCTGAGTTTCCCTTCCACGAGAGTTTCCTGACCTCGAAGGTCTGATGAACTCGGCCATTGAATTTTCAGGATCCAATTGCAACAAAGCATTTTGAGTTTCATAGATACGTTGCAAAGTCTCCATCTGTTGATGTAAGAGTGTACGCCGATCAACGGCCTGGGTACGCCGATCAACGGCCTGGGTGTTCTCAGCTCGTCCTGCGTCAGCATTCCTCATCGCCTGTCTGCTCGTTGATCGCTTTCCTCGTGGACGACGACGAGGAGGATTGGTAACACCCACCTCGACATCTGGCTGATTTCGAGAACGGAGAGTCATGCTGAGGGGAGGTGGTCCTTCGATCTAAGGTGGAGGAGGAGGAAGCACTCCAGCCGTCCCGTTCAGAGGGATTTCTTCGACGAGGGCTCGTTGCTCCTCGTTAGTAACACTGATGGTATTTCCGTCATCCATTTTTATCAGAATTGTGGGGCAGAATTCTAAATTGAACAGAGTCCTTGAGAGAATCAAAATCAAACAGAATTTCAAACAGCCCAAATTACCAAACAGACAATTTTTTCAGCAAACAAAATTTTCTGGCCAAAACAATAATTTTTTGGCCAAAAGAATATCAGATTTCACATGTAACAGGCCTTTTATGGTCAAAACAAGACTTTTCCAATTCACGAAATCACCAAGCGAAAATCGTTTCCAGGTGAAACTGTTGTTTTTCGACCCAAAATTGGCTTTTTTCGAATGGCAAAAAGGTTCAGGCGAATGGATATTTTAAGCTTTTAAACGGGTATTTCGAATCGTTTCCCGACAATGGAACTAAACTGATGATGCCAGAAACGATCGGACCAGCCCAAATCCAGCGGTCAGTTGTACTCCGGCGATTGATCAGCCTGAAACAGATGAACAAACACGCAAACTAAGCCGGGGCTTCTCCGGCGAAGACCCTTCGGCGTGAGAATAAGTATTTGCTTTGTGAGAGAGAAATCAGTTTGACAGAGTTTAGAGTCAAAAGATAACGTACCAAATAATGTGAATTATGGCTAGTATTTATAGATATAACAATGCAGAATCCATGTTGAATTGTATTGCTAAGAGATAAGATATGAATCCTAAGAGGATTATATTTGATGAGTTCTTGTTGGACCTAAATTGGTATGTAAGGTGGTTACAATCCCAGGGGGATTCAATGTCCTTATTTGGATAGGACTGGTACAAACTGCAACTCTGCACGAAAGTCGAGATGACCCTTCCTCGTCATACGTAGCCTGGCCGGCATACAATGAGCCGAGGAGGAGATAAGAGATAACTGAGAAACCCTTCATGATAGTTTGATAGCCGAGGAGACCTCCTCGTCGTCAAGGGAGCTCTAGCTCGGCCTTGGAGGGAGGTCTCCCTCAGTCTCACATTAGGCCTTGGTCATTTCGCCTGCTGGGTCTACGCCGACCTAGGGAATGACGAGGTAGATATGGTACGAGGAAGACCATTTCCTTCCTCGTATATGAGTCTTTATGGATTATGTTTAGAGCCCAATCCTCTTGGGCCTTGCCCGGACTAAGCCCAAGTTCGTATCTCGATTTATACTGTTCATGCACAAACACAAACACGTAAATTACCTTTTAAAAATATTTTTACAAATCAATTGCATATTACTTATTATAAAACTATAAGACGATTGAAATTTATTTCTATCTCTTGAACTCCCTCCCCCCTTTACAATTTTTTCGTTTTATCGAATTTGGAACTGCTTCAGTCCAACCGGCATCTTTAGTAGGTTTAAGTAATTTCGTTGTAGAGGTTTTAGATTCAATACTCCCTGCTGGCTAGAATTGACATTAAGTGGTTAGAAATTAAAAAAAAAGTTTTATGATCGAATTATCAAACCATTATCTTGATCATTTGCTCAGTTTTTCATCGTTAAGTCCATTACCCTTTTATCAAACTTGTAGTTAATTTTGTCATTTTTATCACCAAATCTTGGGAAAACGTATTTTTAAATCATGCGTGGTGACAATTTTGTAACTAAAAGGTACTTTTCAAAAAATGTGAGCAGTGATATTTTCGTAAATATCGAAGGTTATCGACTGAAACTGACAGTCGTTAACTCTTGTGCTGACACTACTTAAATTAACATTGACATTCTTTCATACATGTGTTGGCACTCTTGAACACATGTGATGACACTCATCAAAACACATGATCTATCACTCAATAGTAAAATTTACAAAAACTTTAAAGGCCCGTTTGAGAGTCTAAATGACGCCTTTAGCTATACTGTTGATGTCAGTTTTCACGCAGGCGCCCAATAACACAATCATTGTTACTAGTAAAAAACATACACTGACACTCTTATAACTAATGTTGACCATACCAGTTTAATGTCATTATTAATGTTATTGAGTGCCAGGTACATGTGTTGGTACTCCTTCTAACTAATAATGGTTATACCGTTAATGCCAACATTAATGTTTTGAGTGTAAGGTACATGTGTTGACGCTCCTTATAACTAATGCTAACACTTCTTGTGCAGTGACGCGAAGTTTCAGTTATTTACAAAAATGGAAAAAGTCACTCCGTTTCAAAAAAAATGTCATTTATTTACAAAAATGTCATCGGTCCAGTTCACACCCGATTCAAAAAACACGTTTTTTCATACTCACTAATAAGACCAACTCAATCCTTAATGTAGAGTTACCACTTGATCTAAGAGTTTAACCTGTTAGTAGTTGTGGCTTAACAATGTATATCAAGTTTTCACACTCCCCCTCACGTGTGACCCGATTGCACACGTGAAGAGATACAAACATGCCAAATTATCAAGCATGCCAAATTTCAAACATGCCACATGATGACGCAGGAAACGATACAAATCAGCCTTAGTCCAGCAATAGGTTGATCCCTAGAGAATGTGACGTGAAACCACGAACAAACGACTAGTCGGGTTGGTCTACAGCTAAGAACCTCCGGCGTGATGATGAGGTATAGTGTTATGAGCTTTATATGAAATGGTATTGAACGACGTAATCTCAAAATAGCCAAGAAGCCATTACATTTTAACGTTGTATGTTGTCTGGTATATATAGAGGTGTTATGGGATCATTGTGAATCCCTAAAACCAAGGAGATGTTGTGGGCGTAACTGTCTCCGAAAATGTAGGAGGCGCTTACAAATAACGACATAGAAGGACGTATGTGTTGGTAGGTCGAGGTCGCTTGAGTATTCGAAGTCGATCTGACTTTGTGCCTTGGCTTGATAGAAATTGTACAAGTAGATGATCGTAGGTCAGACGAATCTAGGTCGGGACAAATGATGGTTGGACGATGAGCTAGGTCGACTGATCTTTGTCGTTGGGCCTTTGGTATTGTAGCAATTGGATTGGCCCATTCCATGGTATTGTCTTTGTAACGTCTGAAATGTTGGACTTCATTCGTTGGGCCTAGCCCGTCACTTTTATTCCGTTCAGTGGCCCTTTGTCGACCAGGAAGTTATAAAAAGTTTCGTGTAAGCTTACACAGCTTGCTGTTGGATGGTCGACTGAGTAGATTTAGGTCGCTCTCGACTATTGACTTTTGATGGTAGGACACGCTAATTAATGCGCCGTAATTTCCGTAATGATGGTACAATTTTGGCGATTGGACAACTGTTTTTTGGAACCGCTGCTGGGCATTAACTTACAAAAAGAACAGATGTTTCCCCTACCCTTTCCAATTCCGGTATGGTTTGGAGACATATAAAAGGTAAAATCCTTTACCTTTTCAAACTTTACAATCTCTAAGCATTCAAATACCCAGCAAGAGCGAAAGGCCAGGACTTCGATCTCCGGTGTAATCAAGCATTCCGCTTCATCGTTAAGCTACACCTTTCCCCAAATAACCAAGGTACCCTTCAATTGCTCTGCTTTTAGGCTTAATTTCAAGTTTCTCCATTTATTTTGCCATTGCTAGGACCTTTGGATTCGAGCTAAGTGTTAGGTATGGTTATAACTCCATAAACCTTAGGGTTTATAAAGGGTTAGAAGGTCCATGGGTGGAATCGACGAGGGAGGAGTGTATTACTATCTTAGATAGGTGGGGTTTATTTTATGGTGAGGTAGGGTTCCCAGTCGGAGAGAGTATGGGGGATTTGGAGGCGGATGATCCACAGATTGTTCGTTTCCGTCTCTTCAACAAACTGATAGACCACCTCATAAATTTTTACATCAAGTCCAACGAACCTCCCTTCCCTAAAGAGAGATTAGGATTCCCAGGGGAATCTAGGTTTCCCTTTGGTAGCTCGGAACATACTTCAACTTGGTCTGATTCCCCTATTTTTTTGTCTTCTGTAGATATAGCAGCTCAGCAATCTCACGTTTCTACTTCGTCGAGCTCCTCCGGCAACATAGTGGACAAATTTTGCTCGACTGTGGTTCTAGGTCGTAATGAAAGAGGGTATGTGGCCCCTAAGCCGGCCATAGGGAGGAAGAATGCTGATTCACGCATCAATATTCTACATGACTTTTTTGATGTCTCCAGAGATGACTTCCACCTCACCCATTTCACGGAGAGGCAAAGGAAAGCTCAGTCTTAGATGTACTGGGGTCTGAGCTCCTCTAGGGTAGCCTTCTATTACGGTCAATTTGAGGCCGGGCTACCATTTCCCATTGATCCATTTATCTGTGAGTTTTTGGACTGTATGGCCGCTGTCCCCATGCAGTTCGGCCCCAATAATGTGAGGGTGTTGGTCTGCTTTGCCATGGTGTGCAGGTTCGTTGGTACGAGCCATGTATGCACGTATTTAGGAGATTCTTTAAAGTCGTGTAGAACGATAAAACCTTTGGCATTAGTACCCCAGCCAAAGCTAAGGCCCCAAAGTTGTTCACAAACTTGCCCGACAAAGTTTCTGGGTGGAATGCTCATTTGATACTGGTAGAGAGTAGGAAATGATGGGAGTTCCCCTTGCCTGAGGCTGATATGCCTCCATGAAGGAGGATGAATACTGGGTCCCAGAGTGGAGTGACGTAGGTTGACATTGGTAGCTCAGAGGAGCACCATTAGCTGGGCAACATCAGGGTCGAACAAAGACCTCTTTATTCAGGATGGAATGATGCTAAGAGGAGACGAGGAGGTAGCTCACTTAGTGACGATCATCCGTAGCCTTAGATATCCGGTCTGGGTGATACACGAGGGGGAGAGATTCGAGTCCCAATGTCACTTCTGCAAGAAAAAGCCTGGTCATTGCAGAAACCTGTCTCACTATTGCGGTTAAGTACTTTCATGTCATTCTGTAATTTTTCTGCCACTTTGTTCGTATGTTCATTTGCTAACTGTTTTCCATTGATCGTGCAGTCCTCACCTCCGACCAAGAAGCAAATATGAATCGTTTTGTCGATTTAGGCGATAGAAGGAGGAACAAGAAAGCTCATGGAGCTGCTAATGCTCGAGCCAGCCATGAGAATGAGGCTGAAGATAGGAACAAGTTGCCCCCCAAGGAGGGAGTGGGGATGGTCCCCATTGACTGGCCTGGGCCTGTGGAGCCCATTGAGCATGCTCCCCAAGTTCAAGTCATTGGGGGAGAGGGAGAGGTCGGCACGTCGACCAATCTAGAATCGGGTTCTGATCCCCAACATGAATCATTTGGGGTAGACCCCTTCAACTTTGTGGACTTGGAGAATGAAGACGCCGAGTAAGAAGATGATGAGGATGCCCTTCCTCTCAATCGGCTGAGAAAAAGGTCGATTGTCGACCTAAACCTTGATGAAGCTGGCACCTCCAGGGTAGCGGGCTTTGCTTCTAGCCATCCTCCTCCTCAAGCTCCCTTATCCAGAGGCACCGATAAAGTGCAATCATTAGTGGAGAGGCTAAGTGACATCCCTCCCCTTACTGGGATCAATAGCTTGAGCCGCCATTATCACGAGCTGGGATTGGGGCAAGTTGTTGTGAGGAGGGCAGCTGATAAGGATCTGCTAGCCCAGTTTGCTGAGGAGGGGCTCACCCTGGAGGAATATCATGATAGGTCTGGGCTCCTTGCTTCCGAGGTAACACTTACATTTTTCATATTTCCCCTTTTCTGTTTGGTCGTCATACTTTTGGTCGCAATTTTGATAACTTTCGTACTGACACTCTTATTCTTATTACCCAGTCTCTAGCTCTTACTGAGCAGGCTAAGGGCAGCTAGAGAGCGGCCATAGAGAGGGAGTAGATTGCCTCCACCATGTACTCAAGGAAGGCCAGAGACACCGTTGAACTGAGGGAGAAGCTTGTGGATCTGACTCCCAGCTCCGAGCTGTCCGGCCCGTACACTTTAATGCTGAGCAAGAGCGGGATGAAGTCTTGGTCGATCTAAGAGTGATAAGGGAGTGACTTGCTCCTCTTCAGGAGCAGGTGGAATCTTTTGCTCCTATTAAGGCTAAACTGGATGAGGAAGCTGCTGAGGCCAGGTATGAGAAGGCCAGGTTGGAGGGAGAGCTGGGTGAGCTAACTGTGATGATCGAAGATCGTAATGCTTGAATGATAAAAATGAGTGAAGATCATCAGGCTGCCCGGCTTAAATGGGAGGAATAGGCCCGAGCTAGAGAGAGAGAGCGCTGCAGTGGAGGCCTTCAAGAATAGTGATGAGTGCTATGACATCATTGTATCCCGTGCTAGGGGTTTCTATGGCGTCGGACGCCAACACATGGCCCACCGTGCATTGGTGGATTCTTCAGTCGACCTGAGTGTTGACAAGTTAGCCCAATGGGCTTCTGAAGAGCGCTATGACGAGCAGGCGCGCAACGGCTATTCCCTTCTGCCCTATAATGAGAATGATCTAGCAGTCATGGCCCAGCAGGATGCGGAAGACGGCCTAGAGCCTTGGGTCGCCCCTCTAGTTAATCAAAGGAACGCCATTCTCAGAGAGCTCGAGGAGGCTGATGAGGTTGATGAAGAGAATGAAGTTACTCAAGATCAAGTCTTTGAGGAGGTGAATCATCAAGTGCAGCATCAGACTGAGCAAGGACAGGAGCAGGCTGGTGACGATCAAGAAGGTTGATCGATTTATTTCAGTTTGTTGTTGTAATTAACAAGTTCCAAACATTTTTCCTTTGGTTTTTAGTAATAAATGCCTTGGCCCGCTTTGGTAGGCATTTTAACTCGTAATTCATACTTTGATAAGTCGTAGCCCGCTTTTGTGGGACTTTTGTTATAACGAAGCCGACTAAGGTTTTAGTCAAACTTGTTTGAGAACGAGACTGACATAAGTCTTCAGTTGAACCTATTTAAGAACGAGGTTGACTTACGATTTTAGTCGAGTCTGTTAAGGAACGAGACTGACGCGAGTCTTCAGTCGAACCTGTTTAAGAACGAGGTTGACTTAGGACTTTAGTCGAGCCTGTTTTAAGGAACGAGACTGACATAAGTTTTTATTCGAACCTGTTAAGAACGAGGTTGACTTAGGACTTTAGTCGAGTCTGTTTAATATGTCGAGATCGACTAAGAGTCGAACATGAGTTGAATAATGTACATGAGTAAACACTGTTTGTGGATAGAACATTTCGGGGGTAACCCCATTTTATTGATGAAGTAGATCGTTACATAGAAGTCTTAATCAGAAATAATATCTAACTAAGTGGCTAGCATGCCAAGGATGTTTCAGCTCGTCACCACCCATGTGGACAATCATGTAGGTCCCCTCCTTGATAATTCTGGTGACGATGTAGGGGTCCCTCCCAGTTCGGAGATAACTTATTCTGTTCAGCTTTCCTTCCAGTTACCTCGATCTTCCTTAGCACATAGTCCCCAACGTTGAATGATCTCTTTTTGACCTTCTTGTCGTGATAACCCTTAGTTTTCTGCTTGTAATTTACCATTCTAAGTTGAGCAATCATCCTTTTCTCGTCTAGCAAATCTAAGTCGAACAACCTGTTGGAATTATTCTGGTTTTGATCAAATAAGGCCACCCTATCGGTAGGAATTTGTATCTCGGCGGGTGCCATGGCCTCTGAACCAAAGGTAAGGGCGAATTGGATTTCCCCTGTAGGCCCCTGGGTGGTTGTAAGGACTACCCAAATAGCGAGGGGTAGTTCATCCAACCATCTGCCAGCTCGACCAATTAGTCCCTTACTTAGTGTTGCCAATGCCAGTTTGTTCGTTTCTTCAGCTTGCTCGTTACCTTGAGGATATGCGACCGACAACTTCCAGTGTTTAACTCCCAACCTATTCATTTATGTTTTAAAAGTTGTGGAAAACTTTAGTCCGTTGTCTGAAACAATTGAATGTGGCACCCCAAAGTGGCACCAAATGTAATCGTGGATGAAGTTGATGGCGTTTTCCTCTATTATCTTTGCTAGAGGCTTTGCTTGAATCCATTTCATGAAGTAATCGATTGCCACAGTCACATATTTACAATTTCTACGGGCGGGTGGGAAGGGTCTCATCAAATCTACCCCCCACATATCGAACGGCCAAGCTACGACCACGAGTGTTTGTTCAGTTGTAGGGAGCCTTGGTAGGTCGGCATATCTCTGACACTTATCACATTTTTGCACGAACTCATGAGCATCCTCCCTTAGGTGAGTCCAATAGTACCCTAAGGTGAGTATCTTGTCCTCCAAAGTTCTGGCCCCCGGGTGTCCACGACACACTCCAATGTGTACTTCGAGCAATAGTTGGGGAGCTTCCATGGGGTGAACACATCTCAACAATGGCTTCACAAACGATCTCCTGAATAATGCATCTCTATGTATAGCGAACCTAGGGGACTTCTTCTTCATTGCTCTTGCCTTTCGCTCGTCAGCTGGTAGCTCACCTGTTTCGATGTAGGCCTTCATTTCATCAATCCAACACTTAGAGACGTAGACCGAGCATAGAACCTGCACTCTTTCGTATGCTGGATGCTCTAAGTATGCGATTAGTTCTTCATGCTGCTTGTCTAAAGTAGCTAGTTTGGAGAGTAGGTCGGCCAACTCATTTTCCTCGCGGCCTACCCTCTGTATCTCCCGAAACTCCAAGTCCTGAACCATCCTTTTTACTAGCTCGCAGTACTTGATCAGAATGGGATTAACCACCTCGTATTCTCCCTTGATTTGATTCACGATCAGTTGGGAGTCAAAATAAGCTATGATCTTGGTCGCCCTAAAGCATTTATCATATTCAATCGCTGCAATCAAGGCTTCATATTCGACCTGGTTGTTGGAGGCTTGGAACTTGAATCTTAGAGCTTCTTCAAAAGCTTTACCCGTCTCTGACTCGATTAACACAATTCCATCTCCACTAACGTTCTTGGTAATAGACCCATCCGAGTAAACCTTCCAGCAATCGTCGGGTAAACTGACTACCTATTGGTGTGATTGTTCCTTCCCCTTCAAGCTCTCTCTTGGGTTGCTCTCCCTACTATCTTCCTTGGTGAACGTAAGCTCGACCAAGAAGTATGCCAAAGGTTGAGCTTGCAAAGCTTTTCGAGGCCTGTATTCAATATCAAACTCAGTCAACTCTATGGACCAGTTGAGCAGTCGACATGAACTTTCTGGCTTATGCAATATCTTCCTTAAAGGAGCATTGGTCAACACGACAATGGGGTGAGCAGAGAAGTATGCTCGTAGCTTTTTGGCCGCCACTGCCATGGCATAGGCTACCTTTTTAGCTTTGAAGTACCTCCCTTTTATGTCGAATAGGGCCTTGCTTATATAGTAGATTGGTTTCTGAAGGCCATTTTCCTCTCTGACCAGGACTGCGGCCACTACTCGATCTCCAGATGATAGGTATACGTATAAACTCTCTCCTTGGATCGGGCTGCTCAGTAATGGTGGTGAGGCGAGGTATTCTTTGAACTATTGGAATGACGAGGAACATTCGGTCGTCCATTCAAAGTTTTTCATCCCCCTCAAAGTTTTGAAGAAGGGGAGAGATCTTTCTGCCGATTTTGCTATGAAGCGACCCAGAGCTGCAACCCTACCATTCAATCGTTGGACCTCCTTGATGCACGTAGGCTCTTGCATCTCTACCAAGGCCTTTATCTTTTCTGGATTAGCTTCGATGCGTCCTTGTGATATCATGAACCCCAGAAACTTGCCAGCCACTACCCCAAAAACACACTTGCTCAGATTTACCTTCATGTTGTTTGCTCGTAGATTGACGAACGTTTCCCTTAGGTCGACCACATGACGACCAGTCTTGGTTTTGATGACCATGTCTTCGATGTAGGCCTCAATGTTTCGGCCAATCTGACTAGCAAAGACTCTATTCACCATCCTCTGGTAGGTAGTTCCATTATTCTTCGGTCCGAATGGCATCTTAGTGTAACAATATATCTCCCCAGAAGCTTGGAAAGCTGTCTTTTCAATGTCATCCTCGTGCATTCTGATCTGGTGATATCCTGAATAAGCGTCGAGGAAACTGAGGGTGACATGTCCAGCTGTCGACCAATTTGTCTATCCGTGGGAGCGGGTAGCTGTCCTTTGGGCATGCTAGATTTAGATCGGTGAAGTCAACGCACATCCTCCACTTTCAATTAGCCTTTTTGACCAGCACCACATTTTCCAGCCAAGTAGTGTAGGACGCCTCCTTGATTATACCTGCACTAAGGAGTTTATTTACCTCTTGTTTGATTGCCATTTCTTTGTCTGCAAAAAAAAAACCCTTAGCCTTTGGCTTTTGAACTTCATGGTGGGGTTAACCTCCAAATGATGCACAACGACCTCCTCTTTGACACCCCTCATGTCCTCTACCTTCCAAGCAAAGACATCAGCACTTTCTTTTAACAGGTCAACTATTTCTACCCTTTCTTCTGGTGACAATTGCCTTCATATTTTGATTTTTTACTCGGGGTGAGATGAGTTGACTTCTAAATTCCCCAACTCGTCTACTGGTTCCAGTTCTAGGCCGTCTCTCGAACTGCATAGTCTCAATGATGATCTCTCTGACCCTTTTTCTTTCCTCAGCTCCCAAGTGTGGGGCTTCCTCTTCAATCATGCCATCTAGCTCAGCAGTTATTTCCCCGTTGGAGGCCCCTGACTTTTGGTTGATTTGGAGGCATAGGTCGCCAATGATGATCTGGTTGACAAAAACTGTTTCAGCTGTGACCCAAGTGTTTTCAGAGGGACGTGTCAGCTCAGTCATGACGTGGTCATGCGAGGGATAGGTTGCCTACTCTATACACTGGATCGTGGATAATCTGGAAGTAGTGGTGACAGACTTGGAGAGTTTCCAGCTTGCCTCTGGAGTGTCAATTTCTAACTCTCTCTTCTTCTTGGATCGAAGCACATGATCCAAATATTCTATAGCTGTGCTTAGGACACAACCCACTCCCAATATGGTGGGAAACTTGAACCTTTGATGGGGAATTGAAGGCACTATCCCTAACGCGACCTGTCCAGGTATACCCAATATAGCATGGTAATCACTTATAACATCAATGACTATAAATGTTACCTTAGCCGTTGTCCTCAAGGGATGTCATCCGATGTCGACCTCCAGCTCTATCTGTCCTTTGGCGTCAACCCTGTGATTGGTGAAGCCCTCTAGTCAACCTGAATATGGTGACAACCTGGCGTCTGTCAACTCTATGTCAAGGAAGGTTTTGTAATAGAGAATGTCCTTGCAGGCCCCCGTGTCGACCAAGATTCTACTCGACGTGCAATCATCGATGAGCCCTGGAATTACCAAAATCTGCTCCCTCGCAGCCATACTCGCAGCCATCTCATAAGGATAGAAACTGATTACCTCCTCTTGAACACAACTTTTGGGGGGTAGATAAAGAGCTTTGCTTAACTGGAAGATATTGTGTTTGAGTGCAGTGTTCGCCTCCTCAGCTATCACTCCCAACGTCAATCTAGGTTGCCTTGGCTCTGGAACCCCTCTCGTAGGTCGATCTCCAGGACGATCTCCCTTCACAAACTTATTCAACCTTCCTTCGTTCACCCATTTTTGGATGATCCTCTTCAAACTCATACATTTCTCCGTTATGTGCCCGGTATCCTTGTGGTACTCACATTACCTACCGTTATCCCTTCTGAATTTATTTTGAGCATTCATTGGGGCAGGAGGACCTAGGTCGAATGTGTTCATGATCTCAGTCCGACTAACTGTGAGTGGGGTGAAGCTTTCAGGGACTCTTTCCGTCGCCCTAATTCTGTTTTTCCCCTTGTTGTCGTTGTTTTTTACCTGTCCCCCTTTGTCGACTCACTAACTTCAGAATGTTTTGAGCCTTTGGCTTTCTTCCTCTCTTTTCGTTCTTCAGCCACAGCTACATCACAGGCTCTCTCAAATAACTCTTTCCTCGTGGTCTCCCTCCTAACCTGGAGCTCATAGTCCAAATCGGGGGAGGACACTCCATTTTTAAAGCAGTTGATGACCTCCATATCTGTGAGGTCTTTCTCAATTTGGTCGACCAACTCTTTGAACCTAGTAAATGTAGCTCATAGTACTCTCGGTCTTTCCCTGAGTCATGTTGTTCAGATCAGTGACTATTTTCTTACGAGCTCCAACTGTAGAGAACCTTTTGAGGAACTTCCTTCTCATGTAGCTCCATGACGTGATGCAGCCAGCGGTTAGACCACGGAACTAAGTTAGTGCTGCACCTGTGAAGGTGCTGGTTAATGCCTTGCATAGCACGTCATCCTCAGAAGAGACCAAACACATCGTGGCCTCAAAGTGCTGCATGTGATTCAAGGCATTGGTCGCTCCTGAATACTTTTCCAACATGGGCAGCTTGAAACATGCATGAGGTCCTTTGTCGAGCATATCCTTGGTTAAAGGTTGAAGAGTACAGTCATTTCGTTCGACCTTTCTGTGGTGGCTGTCCTATCTGCCTCTATATCATCCAATCTTCGCTTTAAGTTGAGGAGCTCCCTAACATCCAGGTCGCTCCTTTGGTGGGAGATTGAGTTAGACTTTTGCCTCTTCTCACGATGGGGTTTCCTCCTAGAGAGGGTCTTTTGTCTCTCATTCCTTGGGGGAGTTGCTTCTCTCCTTTCCCGTTGGGGAAACGACCTTTCTCCCCTTTGTGGCGACCTACACTGAGATCTGTTAGCTTCGAGCTGGCTCCTCTGAGCTGAGTTGGCTTCTTGTTCCCTTTGCTGGTTGAGCCTATCCCTTGGTCGCCGGACGGTCTAGGACCTCCGTTAGCATGTCTATGAGAGGTGAGAGATGTAGCTACCCTTTGCGATCTTCTGTCGTTCTTTTTAGGAGACTCGAGTAGCTCGAGTAACTCATCATGCACTCCGAGCAAGCTCTGCAACAAACTAGCCCGCTCCAGCAAAATATCTTTCATACTAAGGTGAGAAACTGAGGGACTTGCAATGTCGCATGCATCTATTCGACCTGTTTGGACTCGCTTTGGTTACTTGCTTACCCCTTGGTTAGGCATATGCCTTTTCTGTCTTCTCCCGTCTTGTAGACCCATATCATCGTCCACGATGTTTGAACGAGTGGCCCTTCTCGTGTGATGCCCTTGTGGAGGAGGAGACAAGTTTGCAGTGCGATTTTCGGCACCTGCATCTTTGTTTCCCACATTCTCGCACATAGGCTCAATGGAGGAAGTAGCAGTGTGTCCGTCAGATACCATGTTAACAATTGAGTGAGGTTCGAGGTCTAACGTTATCATTTCCCGGCAATGAAACCAAACTGATGACACAGGAAACGATCCAGATCAGCATTAGTCCAGCAATAGGTTGATCACTAGCGAATTTGACCTGAAACCATGAACAAACGACTAGCCGGGTTGGTCTCCGGCTAATACCCTCCGGCGTGATGATGAGATATAGTGTTATGAGCTTTATATGAAAGGTATTGAACGACGTAATCTCAAAATAGCCAAGAAGACATTACATTTTAACGTTGTATGTTGTCTGATATATATAGTGGTATTATGGGATCATTGTGAATCCCTAAAATCAAGGAGATGTTGTGGGTGTAACTGTATCCGAGAATGTAGGAAGCGGTTACAAATAACGACGTAGACGGACGTACGTGTTAATAGGTCGAGGTCGGTTGAGTATTCGAAGTCGGTCTGACTTTGTGCCTTGGCTTGATAGAAATTGTACAAGTAGATGATCATAGGTCGAATGAAGCTAGGTCGGGACCAATGATGGTCGGACGATAAGCTAGATCGACTGATATTTGTCGTTGGGCCTTTGACATTGTAGTAATTGGATTGACCAATTATATGGTATGTCTTTGTAACGTCTGAAATGTTGGGTTTCATTTGTTGGGTCTGACCCGTCACTTTTATTTCGTTCACCATACTTTCGTGCATGCCAACATAATGCAATTTTTACACATATAAATTCGGGAAATACTGCTAGCGGGTGGAATCGAACTCGAGACCTTACATTCTTATACCATGTAGAGTTACCACTTAATTTAAAAACTTAAACTTTTAGATCGTGACTTAATAATATATACTCCCTCCGTCCCACAATTGTACGCACTTTTTGAGCCGGTGCGGGAATTAAGGTAATAAGTGATAAAGGTGATGTGTTGTGAGTGTAAAAGTAAAATAGGAGAGAGAATGAGTGGAGAGAATAGTAAATTTGAAAAGTGTTGTGAGTAGAGAGAAGTGGATCCCATTTCCATTTTAGGAAAGTGCAGATTATTGTGGGACGTCCAAAAGGGGTCTTTTTGAGTATTATCGTGGGACGGAGGGAGTATTGAACTTACTTATTGTTTTGGTAGAAAAAACAATAGAGTAGAATCTTAACTATGTTTAGTGTGTGGATTGAATAATAAGGAGGGAACTATGGAATTCGATTATATGGAACAAGAAAATGAAAAACGAGACAATGACAACGCGATTTGTTAACGAGGAAAACCTTGGAGGTGATAACCTCTTTGGAAAAAACCCCGGGAGTTAGGTCTCCAACCTTAAAGGTTCCACTATAATGATCACAATTACAACTTCGGAAGATAATGGAGAGGATTACAAGAGTTTGTGTGTAAAGTGTGTGCGTATGAGCATGAGTGTCATTTTCCGTCTCCATTTCCCCTTAAATACAAGTAACTAAGAAAGAGTCAAATATGGTTCCTACAATCTCGGCATTGTGGTTTATCTTTTCAACCTCCGTGAGACCAAGTCGCCCTAGCCATTTGAAGGTCTGTTGAACGTGCTTGAAGGTTGTTTCCGCATTCCTCTCTTAATTACTGAAAAATAAGAATAATAATATTAGGAAATATTGGACAAGTAAATATTTAAAACAATACTTACAGTGTAATGACATCTCGTTATGCAGATCAATCAAGATGTCGTCATGTCAAAAAATGCCCACAACAATTTGTCCCCAAAAACATTTGACTATGTAGGCAACTGAAGAGGCAAAATGTTTTTCCTTTTGAATTAATGACCCAACTGTTACTCTGCCTGATGGGACGTTCTTGGGAGACGTGGCGATGAAATGGGGAGAGAGTTAATTTTGAAAAGGGATTCTTTTTTCCTTTTTATTAACCGCTTGAGAAAACTTATCTTCTCAAACCTTCTTTTCACCTCCTTTGGCCCACGGCGCCGTTCGCTTTCAAGGTAAAATCACTCCATCTCTGACCTTCTTCTTTTGTTTATTCTTCTCTTTTTGCTTTGTCAACCATGGGTAAAACCAGGATGTCTGCTTCCAAACCCAAGAAAGCGTCATCCCCACAAGGTCCCGTAGAGATTAATCTTGACGACTTTGTTTGCGCAAATCTTCTCACTAAACCTGCTGAAGAAACTTGTTTGTTTAATGATTCTCAAATAGAGACCATAAAACAACAATGTTGTTTCCCAAGTGGTGTAATTTTTCATCCTTTTTCCATAAAACTTAGGTCTGACCATGTTTCTCCCAAATGGATCTGCTTCTTCGAATATCCCTTCTTGCTAGGGTTTAGCTACCCTTTCCCACGGTTGGTTACTGAGTTCTTTCTAAAAACTCAACTGGCTTATGCTCAACTTATGCCAATGGCTTGGCGAGTATTTGCTTTTGTTCTTAAAGTAAACCGAGAAAACGGACTAGACTTAGGGCTCCCTGAAATTGCCCACTCCTATGATCTTCAACTTTTTGGTTCCAAACGGTACCTATTTAGAAAGAAGTCGTAGAAATCCTTTGATGAGCAAAGACATCCTCCGGTGATAGGGGATGGAAGAATAGGTTTTTCTTTGTTGATAGGACGTCAATCGGTGAGAAGGATGAGATGTCGAAGCAATGGAACCAGGGAGGTACTTAAATTCTTACTCTTGTGATTTCCTGTTCTTGAGACAAAGCCGAATTGTAATTGTTTTTGCTTTCATGTAGATATTGATTGGGGAGAGTTATTTCCGCCGCAAAAGATACTTTAGCAAAAATCGAAGAGTTTTTCAATCTCCTCTCGATAAGAGATCTCCCAAAGGTTTCTTTGGAAGTTTCGTCGATCGTCCCAGAGGATATAAAGGCTTCAACTTCGTAATAATGTCTACCGGTAAGCTTGGCATCCTGTTACCTTTGATAAGCGTCATTAATTTGATGTGTTATTTGTTATTGACAATATCTCTATGTCCATGCGGTCTCCAAACCGATGGCTTCGTGGTCGACTTTGATCTCGAGGATATCGAGGCCTTGCTTTCGAGCCCATTGTCAAGGCGAAAAGAAACCTCCACCCGCTCCTAAGAAGAGTCCTATTCTTGATGAAAGCGCTGGGATTGGTTCTAGGGTGAGGAAAAGAAAAGGCGGCCAAGAGGAAGTGATCGAGGTTGGAGACTCTTTTGATGGTGTCGGCGGGGAGTTCAAGAAGAGATTTATGAGCCTGGCATCCGGGGTGAGACATCATTAATTGAATATTTAATAGTTTCAAAGGTTGTGATAACTTTTAGTACTATCGGGATGTTATTTTTCGCATCGTAGGATACGTGGAGGAGTTGACAAAAGAAGTTGAATTGGTGAAGAAGAAATCCAAAGCGGATATTGCTTTGGTCAAGAAGGAGAAGTTGGTATCGATAATAAAGTGAAGGAATGTGAGAAGATAATAGAGCAACTAAGCAAATCATTTGGGAGAACAAGAGCGTATAGCTAAGGACTTGTTGAATAGTTTGGCGAAAAGTGAAGATGATCACAACAAGGAGATAGCGAGGTGAGGAATTCTTGTAAAG
Organism: Adenophora triphylla var. japonica; assembly: GCA_022495995.1. Lineage (NCBI taxonomy): Eukaryota > Viridiplantae > Streptophyta > Magnoliopsida > Asterales > Campanulaceae > Adenophora > Adenophora triphylla. Next base: position 674,070 of record JAFEMH010000476.1, read on the forward strand.
CGGCTGCGGTGAAGACTCGTTTCTCAATGCAAGGTGAAAATGATGAAGGAATACCAAGAAGGAAAGGGTGGTGCCTGGGATATTCACAGGAATGTGCCTATCTATCCAAGTTAACAGTGAGGTGGGGACGAGGGCGAGGTGTCATCAAGTCCATATGAAACAATTGTCCAGATGCACCAACGGTTGGAGAAGTGACACCGGTACAACACCTGCGGCGAAGCCACCTAAACAAAAAAGAAGGTAAAAACAATTTGGTTCTTTGGTATTTTGTTGATGATTCTTTGGGGCGGAGTCCCTTAAGACAATTTTTATTTTGGTTTGGTTTGTAATAGGTCCTTAAGGGCCAAAGACAATCTTTTTTAAGTGTTGGGTTGGTTCAACACTTTCGCACTTTTACTTTGGTGGTTTGGATACATTATGGTTATTTTAGTTTAGTTATGGTCTAATGGTTTTCAAGCACTTCAAGGCTTGTTTCTTTTTTGGATAATTTTTCGTATGTTTTTCACATATGGTGACATGATAGTATGTCGAATAATAGGTATTTAGGATGACATGTAGATGTCATAAACCGTAGATACTTAGATGACACGTATATGCCATAAACCGTAGATACTTAGATGACACGAATATGCCATAACCATAAGAATAATGCTTAAGATCAATCATCTAACTGAGTGGGAATGGGTAAGCTATATGAGTTTACCCATATAGGCCCACCCCACACCTCAATTAGTGAGATAACTTGCGCTCCAGGCGAAGGTGTGGTAACCTAACTTCTTTAGAAAGAGGTAATTAACTCTTTAAACCTTAGAAGGGATTGTGTACCTTTACTTGAGAAGAGATGGCCAGTCTCTAACGGAGGAGGAATCGTTGTTCTTTGCATGCTTTCGATATGTCCCCATGTAAATGTGTCAATACCTCATAAGATAGAAACACGTTAAAAACGGACGCCAACTAAGGTTGACGTCTCTCACAAAGCATGTTAGAGACATCTTATCATGTAAATAAAAAAGATACATAGGAGAAAAGAATTAAAATACGATTCATACCTGGAAAGATGAGTTCATGGGAAGTCATATTTAAATGTAATACCTTTTGAGATGAATGGCGTTCCAACTTCGGGGTATCATTTGGCCATCCAAGGTTGCAAGGCGATATTGTAAGTGCTCCAATTTGAGCTTGTTAGAATTTTCGTTATAAAATTAACGAAAGTTATAACAATTACTAACATTCCTAACTATCCTAACATTTCTAACAAAGGGAGGGTAGAATGGGCATTGCCAAATGAAGTTAAACCAAGAAAAGCATCTTAAAAAGCAAAACAAAAGAATAAAACCATAAATAGAAAGGCTGGAAACACAAAAACTGGCTGTTAATTTGGTTTTTTTGAATTTTTATTCTTCCTGTCCAAGGCTGGAGCTGTAATTAATGAACAGTGCACGCCTACTGACCTTGTCCGCGCGGATAAGTATGCATTTTCAGAGGGCTATAAATTGAGCCCTCCAGTCACAAAAATAAGAGGAAGAACACAATTGCAACGAAGTTCTGGCGAAATATAGAGAGAAAACAGTGAGAATTCTTCAAGAATTGTCACCTTTTTCTCTCCAATCTTTCCCAACTCATACTCATCCACTCACTCTCATATTCAAGCCCTAAACACTCATACACTCAAGCCAAACACTCAAGAACACAAGGAAGATTGGTAAACCCTCTTCTTCCTAACCCTAAATCTCATCCATGCATGCATCTTCAAACTACAAGATGTAGTTCTTTCATCTTTTTTCTCTAGATCTAAGAAAATCACCATGGAAGACCATCTCCATGGATGATCTTCTACAAAGATCAACATTATTTTCAAAGCTTTTCTTTCTTACTTGCAAAAATGCACTTTCAAAACCCTAAAAAACCATTTTCAAGCATTAAATCTTGATTTCAAAGGGTAAAATCCCCCTCCCCAAGCAAATGAAATGCTTAGTCCTAATGTACCCCAAGGATGGTTTGGTATAGTTGATTCACCACTAAAATGTCTAGTGATCACTAACCAAAACCTAGGGAAATGGGGACAAGCATGGATGCAAAACCCCCCTTAAAATCATATTTTCTTTCTTGAGAAGTTGCTGTCCAGTAGCAAATTTCTCAGACCTCAGTCCATGGTCTTAATTTTTGGACACAGATGAACTTGGAATTTGGTGTTGACTACAAAACACTTTTTGTATCCAACATCCAGAGCTTTCCATACATATTTTTACCTTATTTTTTGGGTGAGTAAAACTCCTCTTTTCAATTTTTCTTTCAGAGGCTAGTTCATCAGCTTCTGGGAATCCAGATCTCATATCTGAGGTTTCCAGAAGGTTTTGACCCTCAAATCTTCTCCAAAATGGAAATTTCTTTCACACAAAGTTTATTCAAGGAGTCTAGAGAAACTTTCATTCTCTGAGTTCATCCAGATTATGAAGTTTTAGGACCCTTGAATCCATTTCAAAATCAGGTGTCTGCTGCCATTTTCTTCTGGCAGAAGTGACTTCTCAACTTCAAAAGGTTTTTTGAGTACCAAATCTCAAACCAAAAATTCTCCAAAAAATCATGGGATCAGTTTAAAGTCTTAAAAAGACATCCCAATGTTTACTTTTTCCAGTTTCAACTTATTTTGGCCAAAACACACGCATACACACACACACACAAATGATTTTCAGCTTGGAAGACTCGTTTTACGAGGCGCGTCGGGTGCACACTAACGTCCTTCCCGACGCGTAACATGACCTCCGAACCTAAATCTCTGATCTCGGGCTTTTTTCAAAGTTTTGGCCCTTCAAAATTAAAATGGCGTGGCGACTCCGTTTTTTCCGGTTTTATTTGGTTTTTCAAAGAAACGCGAAAATCGAATTTTTCCCGCGAAAAAGGCAACACATCGTTACAGTGGCGACTCCGCTGGGGACTAAGCTTTTTAATAAAAAATGGTATTCGGTATATTGGTGGAAACCACTAAATTTCCCGTTATCGCCTCCTAACACGAGTCGGGGATAAATTGTGGTCTAACAATCCCACGTACCGGTATCACCGTTTTCAAAAAAAAAAGCTTTTGAGGGTCAAGCTTCCGTCCCGGCTTTGAAAATCATTTTTGTGTGTGTGTTGATTTTTGCACAGTTTTCATGTTGTTTTGGCCGCCTCGGAGAAAGTCAAAATTTTTGACTGTCGGAATAATGTCCCTAACTGTCGGAATTTTCATGCTTACGTGCTTATGTGCTCATAAAAAAAAATTCAAAAAAAAAAAGATTTTCAAAAAAAAAAAAGAAAATTTCCAAAAAAAATCATGCATCATATTTTTAAGACACATAAAAAAATCTCTATTTTACTCAGAAAAAGGATATAGACTGCTTGCACACTACGCGCACGTGACCGTACACTGCACACTACGTCCTTAACCCGGGGAAATCCTTGTCGCGGTCCGTTTGGTCTTATTACGCCTCTCGGATGAGCACAGGACTACCCAAACATCCCATGGAGCCTCGTGTCGACCATGCACTTGTCCGTGACACACTTTGTCCGAGACCCGGTTGGTTTTTAGTCCAGTCATGTCATGCCACTGTCCGTGTATAGACCTTTCCTTTCAAGCCTTTGTCGGCATACCGACTCAATATCTCTCGGGTCCCTAATCGGTCGCTAATCGGTCGAAGTTACGCCGGTTTTCCGCCGCGGACTTTGACCAAGATATTGGCCGGCGCCTTGACTTCGGCTCGGCGGCACAAATTATACACGACTCCCAAAGATTGACACTGAGTCATCAAGGATTAATGACTATTCCATGCCTAATTACGGCTTAGCGACGACAAGTCAAGATCAATCGTGGACGCTTATCGGTCCAAATCATGCCGACTTTTTGTCGAGCCCTCGGACATGATCTTGACTTTCGACGTCGGCTTTGTCCGTAATTTACATCGAATGCTCGTTAAGACTCGATTACCCGCCGAGACTTTTAGGATCGTTTTTCTTTCGGTCGGTGGGACCCGCTTGCCCTATAGGACCCTCGCCGGGGCCGTCCACCCCTGGGAGGTCGAAATACGGGTGGAATACGAGGGGCTTATAGACGTAGTGACGGGGCCCACCGATCCAGAATCGAGTAGTTTGCGAAAAGAAGAGCAATCTTTTCCAACCGATTAGGTTAATAAAACATGTTTTAAGTAAACGTGAACAAATAAGCGCATGTTGCATGAGCCAAAAGCCCAAACACCTACCCTCCTTCCATTCCCGGACATCGAACCTTCGTGTCCTTTCCCCGCAGCTCCGCACAAAGCTTGGTTTCGGGCACCGGTCACCGTTTGATCAGTTGGGAAGAGTCAAGCGTCATCGGCTTCGCCGTTTATTCCAACTCCGGGTTTCGAATGTCTGCATCGGCCGGTAATGATAGGGATAACGTTGCTCCGTCCTCCAAAATCCCTCGAACGGACCCGTATTGGATCCAGTTGGTAGAACAAATGAGACTTCGACATGAGGCCCAAATTGATGACCTGCGGGGTAGTCGCAAGTCATGGTTTGACTATCGAGTCTCAATTCCGATGGCACCTTTACCGCAAAGACAGAAGAAGGTTCTCCTCCTCTTCTTAATAGTCCCGGATACATCAAGATGCTACCCCAAGATTCCTATATTTCCACCAGGGACTCCCGCCCGCCGACTTACAGGCAACCGGCCCCCAAAGCCGATCGGGGACGAAAGAGTTCGGTATACGTCGGTTGTCCCCTCTCAAAGTGATGGTCCCACAAATATCGGCTGAGTGATGAAAATCGGGAAACGATTAAAGAAATATGGTCGGCCATCAAATCCCTGGAAGAACGCCCGAGAACAGACGAGCTGGATTGAAGAGGCCACACGCCACTTTGGGACCTTAACAATATCCCAACCGACTGGGCTACCTTGAAGGACAAACATATGCCCGTTCCCGGGACCTCAATATCTCTCATTATCCGGCGGAGTCCAATCACTCGCTACCGACGAGCCCGGCAGCAGATCCCCCGGACCCGGTTCCACTCAAAGTCCTTCCAAGACCGCTCAACTCCGAGGTCCCAAATCCGCCACCGTAGTAGAACACATTTGGTGGGATATTTGTGTTGTCCCGATTGCCTTGAAAGGGACTATCGGGATTGGATACACGAGGACCGTCCTCCTAAGAAAAAGAAAATTTCCTCCCGGCCAAAAATTGAAGGAGAGATTCGAGGCGGTGATAACGGTGTGGGAACGCTCGGGAAGCCATCCGGGGGATTTGATTATTATGTACTCTACTCCGGTCGGTCTTCCCCAAAGCAAAAAGGGATAAAAGAGCAGAAAAGCCTTGCCAACGACGGAATCGAGACCTTCGGATGCAGTGCTTGAGACGTAAGTCCAACCCCTCGGGGTCGCCCAAGGTTCGGTTGTCCGGCTCCCGAGTATACACCGATGAAGAAAAACCGACGCCGGTGCTGGCGCTCCCACTCAATCAACATGTTGGACTGGAGATGGCAACCGCCACAAAAGGCATCGGTATAACCCAGGGGGCTTCGGCAAAGACTACGCCTCGCAAGAAAAAGGCACGAAGTGACCGGCTTGATGACTCTCCATCCCGAGACAAGGACCAAATCTATGACCCTCACCTATATGGGAGTATGATCACCTTCTGCGATGAAGATTTGCCAAGAGATGTCTCCCAACACAATGAAGCTTTGTACATCACTATTCGGCTCAACACCATGTCACTCCACAGGGTATTAGTGGACAATGGATCATCGGTAAATGTCCTTCCCCTCGGCATGATGAGGGCCCTCCGCATAAATGAAAGGCGCGTGATCCCATCTACCCGGACTGTCAAAGCCTACGACGGTTCGTCTCGTCCCATTCGGGGACGGTGACTCTGGAACTGCAGTACGAAACCCAAATGGTGCCCGCGAAGTTCCATGTAATGGATATCCTCCGAGTTCACGACCTGCTAGGGCGCCCTTGGTTGCATCACATGAAAGCCATAGCCTCCACTCTCCACCAATGCGTCAAATTCATCAACCGGCGGGAGACCTTGAAGTCATAAGGGGTGACAGGTTTCCTCATAGGGAACGAAGAGTGAAACAATAGCCAAGAACGCCCACGGTCAAACACCGGGCTACATCCTTCAAGAGGCAAATCTCGCCGGCATCCTTTGGAATCCGGCAATGCCAACTATGTCGACACACTCAAGCGAGCGGACTCAGAAGAAGTTCGATTCATCAAATTCAATTGCTATTTCCAACACTTGGAGGCGTCTTGGAAGGAAATGCCGAACACCGCCGTGATACGGGCACACAAGTCCCCGGTCCTCAATCACGGATTTGTCGGTGATTCTGCAAACCCATTCCTTGGCCTCGCCGGCGAGGAGGTTTTCATGATAAAAGTCGGCAAACACCGACGGACTCGGCTCGAATCTATGAACGTCGTGTGGGACGTCCTCCTTGTGAACTACACACAAGCCTTTCCGCTCGAGTATGGGACATGAGATTTTTCTAGCCGCTCACCGAGACGCAATGCGTCCTTACATCCGGGATTGAGCGATCGGATTATGACGAAACGGAAGTCCCTGCACTGAGGAAGATCCCTACATCCACATGCTCGGTTCTCGGATGCCAAACACGGTTGATTACGGTTCGAGACAAAGAGATGATAGCAACGGCGAAGAGGGAGCACAGAGACCATGCCTTTCCCGAGTTGTGAAGCCACCAACAGCGATGCCGCTAAAGAATTGGGAAACTCTCTCAGGCCCGTCCGCGACCAAAGAGGAAATGATCACCAAGCTTGGATTGGTCCCCCGTCCTTTCGTGTCAACCTTTGTAAAGTCCTCCGAGTCTCTCATTGTTGAGTTCGAGTCTCTCGAGTCGTCCGATGGCCTCACGCCTGAAGACTACGAGTCTGTAGCCAACGTTGTATTCCCCTTCGTTTTCAATGAAATGACGAACCTTTCTGAGTATCCCTTGATTGCCACTTTAACTAATGATGAATTAATTAATAAAAAAAAAATTTTAATAATAATAATTCATTAGATAAAGAAGCAGACACATTAAACAAAAAAAATCAAACAACAAAAAAAAAAATCTTTAAGCAGGTTGTCCGGAAAGAGGAAAATCGAGCCCAAGCTGCCGAAGAGATTTTGACGAGTGTGAGTTTGGGAACTGCGGAAGAGCCTAAAGAGACGCAGATTGGTCATTTCTTCGAAGGAAGTGGAAAGGATGCTCTGCAAAATCCTACAAAATCCTCAATTCAAAGAAAGTCGCCCTCTTCATCAAAGAAAACATCATGTGCAGATACGGGTTGCCGGCCGAAATCATTTCAGATAATGGATCCCACTTCGAAGGGGAATGTGACAGGTTCTTTGGCGGAATTCCGAATAACCCGTCACAAGTCATCACCCTACAGGCCCCAAACCAACGGAGCCGTCGAGGCGGCAAACAAGACTACTGGAAAATATCATCCGGAAAATGGTGTCAAGGCGTAGATTGGCCCGAGAAGTTACACTGGCACTCTGGGGCTACAGTAACATCGCCGAACGGCAAGCGGGAAACACCTTTTGCCCTCACATACGGAATGGAAGCCGTACTCCCAATCGAGCTGGAAATACCCTCGCTCCGTATCTTTGGAAAGCCGGATCAACGAGGTCGAATGGCTCCAGTCGCCATGACGAACTGGCCCTACTGGACGAACGCCGACTGAAGGCCATGGAACACATCCGGGCCTACCAAGGAAGAATGGCTAGAGCCTTCGACAAGAAAGTAAAGCATCGGGAGATCCGAGAAGGTGATCTCGTTCTAAAAGAAAAGCCCCCAGTCCGTATCAACCCTCTCGGCAAATGGGAGCCTGTATGGGTCGGGCCATATGTCGTCCGAGGAAGATCTTCTCGGAGGCGCCATGCAACTTGCGGACCTCGACGGGAATCCCTTTGTACACCCGAGTGAATGGTGACAAGGCTGCGCAGATACTACGCGTAAAAAAAAAAACAAAGAAAAACAAAAAAAAAAACAACAAAAGAAAAACAAACACAAAACAAAAAAAAAGAGTGCTAAAAGAGTAATACCCAACTAGGTTAGAAACCCGAGAAGGGCGGCCTAGGTAAAAAACAGGGTTGCACCAAAAAAAAAAAAAAAAAAAAAAAAAAAAAAAACAAAAAAAAGAGTGCTAAAAGAGTAATACCCAACTAGGTTAAAAACCCGAAAAGGGCGGCCTAGGTAAAAAACGAGGTTGCACCAAAAAAAAACAAACAAAAAAAAAACAAAAAAGAGTTCACCGGTTTGAACTACGAAGACCTGAGCTCCTCAAAATGAGGGGAACGTAGGCAGCCGGAAACGGTTCGGTCTAAAGCACAAATAAAAGCCATACTTTGGCATCAATACAATTGATCAGACCATGAAAGCGTCTCGAAAAACTCTAAAGTAATTCAAATATTCATTACAAGTTAAAAGCTCTTTGATGAGTCTAAGCCCGATTCATTCCTACAACCGGCAACTGCTAAAAGAAAACTAAGATACATAATCAAACTAATGTGTACGTCATGGCAAGAAAGGGATACTTGAAAACCTCGAGTCACTCCAAGCCACTCGTACTGGCCTCTCCCTTCTTCTTCCCCCTTCGAGTCTTTCTCTTCTGAACCGGAAAGATGTCGGTACTCCTCCTACCAAGCTCTGGTATAGGAACATGGTCTATCAAACCGGCCTCTGTCAGGGCCTTAGTAGCCCTAGCGTCATCCCTCATCTCCTGTAACCTAGGCGGTAACATAGGAGCCCTCCTCTCCTGTCTCTTGACGTAAGCCTTATAATCGGTCACCGCGTCCCCGCTCCGGTCATGAGGATTGGCCCTCGCCTCGGCCCTCCTCCTCTCGAAGCGATCTGGTCCTCCGCACCTACAATGGCCTCACGCCGTCTCAAAATAGCCACCGAGTCTCTCCCGAGATGCCCCTCGTACCAATCCAGTACCAAGTGGTCGGGAACACCGGTCTCGGACGCCTGAGAATGACCCGAGGAGGAAAGGCATCGTACCTCCATACTCGGGAAAGAAATGGAAACACCGAGGGATCATCCATGGAAAGCAGGAGCCACCACCACGGTGGCTACATCATCAAAGCCCTCCAAAGGAACCTGCTCCAAGCCAAAGCGCCTAAGGACCGAGCCGGAATGTAGAAAGCTGGGTGAGAAAGCCCGGAAGCATAACCACATGGGACCCGTCTGAAGCACTCTGCGAGTCTCCACCCGCCAATGAGGCACCAACCATCGATATCTTCGGTCGGCGACCCGCCATCCAACGTGCCCACGAGCCACGATCATCAAAGTCTACATCAACACCTCTCCTGGCAAAAGTCCAAGGCACGATCATATCGAGAGGTTTCCCGAAAAACCCCCAAACGCTCCATCGGCCACGGGGTCAAGAGAAACGGGCTGCCCCGTGCATGTACCGCCGTCCGGTAGCTAATCTGTCGAGAGCATGAAAAGTCTCCCCAAGAATCAAAGGAACGACATCTACGCCCGGGCGACAATGGACGACAACATCCGGCTAGATCGATGGCAAATCCCGAAGGAATAGACCATGAACAAAGTGCCGAACATGCAAAGTGCAAAGGCATCCCAATAGGCGTCATCCACCAAGCCTAAGCCCCTAAATCTGTCGGGAAGACCGGAAATATCAAAATGGTCGGGACCGCGGATCATGCCTCGTGCTTCCTCCGGGGAAAGATGAAGAAGGTTGCACAACTTGTCAACAAAAGAAGCTCCTCCGGACAAAGGAATTGCTATCTCCTCCACCTCAGGACCTCCAAGCAAGGCCCGAAATTCTTCCACAGTCGGAACAATCTCGTTGAAGGAAAGGCAAAAGACATGCCTTCTAGTATCCCAAAACGAAGAAGAAGCCCTTAAGAGATCATAATCCGGAACCAATTCTTTGAGAGACCACAAGCATCGTACCTTGTACCGTTCTTCAAAGAAAGACCTTCTCTCATGCATAATTTCCCGGGACCAATCCTTGAACTTGTTGAAAAATGACATTTGGGACTCTTGGGACAATTTTGAGGGAGCTTTTCTAAGGCTTTCCATGGTTTTTTCTCTCTTCCTCCCGAAAATGGCTGTTTGAATTTGGAGGTTGAAGAGGATATTTGAATTTGAAATAAAGCAAGACCAGGTCTGGACCAAAATTAAAGGACACTGTCAGATGCAGGATTCCTCCGCGCGGATGGGATTGCTTCCCCAGAAAAAATTCTGCAACAGTCCAAGCTGCTACACCAAAAAGGGAATATTCCGTCCCGGTTGCTCGAAACTTGTGCAAAAAACCTCCCCAAACCAGTCCATATACCAAACACCCTTGCAAAAAAAAAAACCAAGGCTCATGCAACACTGCATTCATATTGCATTGCATTCATAAATAAAATCCTAAATTATTACATCAAAAAAAAAAAATGTGCATGATCTGTACAAATCTAAATCTAAAAAAAAAAATAAAATAATAAAAAATCAATCGGAGTCTCCAGCACCCGATGTCTCCCCCCGGCCCCTCTTGCGACTCGGGCCCGCCTCGTCAGAGCCACGAAAGTCTCGGGCTCGGAATCGTCCTCATCTCCAGAAAGAGGCTCGTCGGGACCAACCGGCACACTCGATAGGGTAAACCCGGATCCACTGAAGAAATCGAATCCGAAGGTGAAGGCGTCCGACTCCGAACATACGGAGACGACCCACCATGCCGCCAGACGTGTCCACTGCCGTGCGGATCCCCAAGAATGACGTGATCCGAAGGCGGTGCCGCGCGGTGATCAATGAGAGGAGAAAGAGGGGTCTCGGAAGAAGTCTCCGAGGGAATAGGAGAAGCCTCCCGTCGGACAGTGCCGGCCGTGGTCTCCTCGCCCTAGCCTGAGGTGCCCGCAAGCAACCATCCTCCGTATGAACCTCTTGGCTCCGATCACTTGCTTCGTCGGTGTCTCGACGACCACCTCCGAAACCGCACAAAAGCAAAAGCGTCAAAAAAAAAAAAAGAAGTGATGCTAGAGATGATGAAACAAAAGAAAGAAAAGAAGGGGAAAAGGTGAAGCCATACCTTCATACCCTGGGACGAGGCCGGAAAGCTCGTGGAAGCCGCTCGGGTGAGGATCTGCACCCTCAATCGGACCCCATCCTGGATGTAGGAAAAATCCGTCCGAGGGTACCGCGGGATCCCAAGCCCCTCCCTCTCTAAAACCCGAGGCATCCTCGGCCTCCTCAAGACGAACGTCGCATATGGCTCGATCGCCACGAAGTCCGAGAAGTGCGACTCCGCTCGGTAATCATCCCAGTCACGGACCGATCACTCGGGTGCATCATATCGGCGGGAGGCTCCACCGGTGTCAACAATGGCGACCACGCCATGCCGACGCGTCACCCTCTCTCCCGAGATAGTAGACGTCGCAAGTCGGGCCCCTCAAAATCCTCCATTGCCTGTCCGGATCTCGGCGCCCTTCGGTGCGCTACCTCAAAGCGATCCCGTGGGAAGAATATCATCCCCTCATCCGTCTCGGCCTCCGTCAAGGAAGGCAATCCGCGTACCGAGAGTCGTACGCCCCCTGGAGCTTATCTTTCCCGGGCATGCTTGGACCAAGATCGCATGGCCGGATACGCCCGACGTACGCCTCGAGTGCCTCCACACCGTGACGTGGAAAAACTCCAACGCCCATACTGCGAAAGGTAAAAATCCAATCAATCCGGTGCAAATAAAAGTGCGTGCTCAAAGGAAAGAGGGAAAGCAAAAAGAGAGCTTATACCTCCAGAGCAAACTCGAAGCGATAGGAGCTCACGGCCTTCCATTTGTATCTATCAAGAGCGAAGTACGGCTCGGCCGGCCGGCCTCCCCAGGAAACATCTCCAACCGTCTCCATGTCCTCCAAGGACCTCGGCAAGGCAAAGACCGCCGTCCCTCGCATGCCCAAAGAGCGTGCTCGAAAAGGTAAACCAGCAGGAAGGACCTAGCAATGCTGCTCTGCGCTAAACCTATCCTCCCGGCCTCGTAACTCGCGATGGTCTCCACGATCTTGCCGAAGACCACGGCATACTCCATCCCCATCCCCTTTTTGGGAATAGGGGAAAATCCAAGAAGAGCCTGCAGATCAGCATCGCTGTAGCCATCTCTCCACTCAATGCTGCGTCCATTGAAGGACAGACCCGTGATCGCAGCATAGTCAGAAGGCGTAACAGTCGCCTCGCCCCAGAAGAAGTGGAAGGTGTGGGTCGCGTCCCACCAGTGCTGCGCCAGAGCAAACATCAAGCCCTTGCACTTAGGGAACTTGACCAGTCCCCTCAAGCACTCGACAAACTCCCAGAGCCCCGTCTCGACAACAATCTGTCTCGGACTCGGCAAAGCTCCTCGGCCCGCATTCGGAAGCCGGTCCCACAAGTCAATCACAGACTCCACCGATCCTCGAGTCTTCATCTTGTTCAGTTGCTCCGTCACAAAACGGTTTCCGCCCTGTAAAAAAAAAAAGAGAGAAAATGTCAAAAGATTGCATTTGCATTTACATTAAAAAAAAATTCGACAGCATAACAGCATACAATGAGCATAGCCCCATTTTTCTCGCATGAAATAAAACAATTTTCAGCAAGTCCCAATGCATTCATAAAAAAAAAAGATGCATTCCTACGCGAGTAAAAACTCCGTCCCATTTTCAAAAAAAAATGCATATATGCATATCATCCATCTTACATGCAACGGGAGGAAAAATCCGTCCCACTTTTCAAAAAAAAAAAATCCTAAACATGCATACATCTCATATTGGCAAAATGCCCATTCTTTCCAAACAAAATGCATGCATTGCATCATCATCAAAATTCAATTTCAAAAAAAAAATCATCATCAAGAACATGCAATATTCAATTTCAAAAAAAAAAAAATCACAATTCTTCGAATTTTCACATGCAATTTTCGAATTAAAAAAAAAATGTGGCAAAAATGCCAATTCTTTTCCCAAGCAAAATGCACATTTTTGGGACACTCACAAATTCATTGCAACATTGCATATCATCAATATCAATATTCAAAAAAAAAATATTCAAAAATCACCCAAAAATTTCAAACAAGAAATCGACAAGAGGATCAAGAGGATTCGAAGTATACCGTTCGGAGATGCGGATCCGAAGCCCAATGTTGCCAAGCATCGGGGTAATGCTCCTCCTCGACCGATTGCGAAAGATTGTAATGCCTCCTCATCCGGACGAGCTCCAATCGCCTCTCCGCTATAGGACCACGCCCTTGGCCTTGAAAAGCGCCTTCCCCGTGTTCCATTGCTCAAAAAATCGAAGAAATCGGACGAATTTTGAAGCTCCTAGGCCAACAATGGCGGCTCTGCTCTCTCCCTCTCTCGTCTGTGTTCAAAAAAATTGAATGGGGAAGAAGAAGGGCGTTGGCCCCATTAATACCCCTGACTTTCCATCCCTATCCGCACGGATAGGTTTGCAAGGGTCAAAATGACCCTTTTGCCCCTTAAAATTTCAGGACTCTGCAATCCAGTCCCCAACTTGACAAAGTTAACCAAAGTTAACCAAAGTCAGCCCCTTGTCAAGAAAATTACTCCCGGCAGTCAAACGTAAGACCGAGTGCCCCGAGAAAGATAACGAGATCCCGTATCTTTCATCAAATTCCCCCCGGCAGTCAAACGTAAGACCGAGTGCCCCGAGAAAGATAACGAGATTCCGTATCTTTCTTCAAAATTACCCCCGGCAGTAAAACGTAAGACCGAGTGCCCCGAGAAAGATAACGGATCCCGTATCTTTCATCAAATTCCCCCCCGGCAGTAAAACGTAAGACCGAGTGCCATGAGAAAGATAACGAGATCCCGTATCTTTCATCAAAATTACCCCCGGCAGTAAAACGTAAGACCGAGTGCCCTGAGAAAGATAACGAGATCCCGTATCTTTCATCAAAATTACCCCCGGCAGTCAAACGTAAGACCGAGTGCCCCGAGAAAGATAACGGATCCCGTATCTTTCATCAAAATCATCCAACGGCAGTCAAACGTAAGACCGATTTCCCAGACGAATACATCTGATTTTCCCAAAGAAAGTAACGAAATCCCCAGCAAAGTTAACGGAATCCCAAAAGCCAACGAAATCTCGAGTAGTACTCGAACTACGAAAGGGCTTGATTCCCACTAGGGATACGTAGGTAGCCTATCATTAGGTCCAGCCCCTCGACCAAAACGGTCACCCTCTCCTTCGGCAGCAGACAAAGTCCACCGAAAGGCCATTTCAAATTAAGGTCCGAGGCGCCTAAAAAGCCATCATCATTAAGGTCCGAGGCGCCTAAAAAGCCATCATCATCAAGGTCCGAGGCGCCTAAAAAGCCATCTTCAAGGTTCAAGGCACCTAAAACGCCATCTTCAAGGTTCAAGGCACCTAAAACGCCATCTCCAAGGTTTGAGGCACCTAAGACGCTGTCACTAGAAAGCGATAAATCGCAAAAATCCCCAGCAGAGCGGATACTCGTCAGACCAAAAATGGTCATTCCTATCCCCAGCAGAGCGGATACCCGTCAGACCGAAAATGGTCACTCCTATCCCCAGCAGAGCGGATAGCCATCAGACCAAAAATGGTCATCTCTTATCCCCAGCAGAGTTTCTTTCCAGTAACCGACTGTAGAACTCGCTCACCAGGTTCGAGGCACCTAAAACGCCATCATCTCCGGGGTCAAAGACCCGAACTACGACCGGCTTGATTCCCATTCGGGATACGTAGGTAGCCTATCGCTAGGTTCAGCCACCCGATCACTCGATCATCCTGCCAAATATGGAGCCTTACTCTTATCGACGACCCCGCTTCCTTCGAAAGCGCCGTCGCCGAGGGGCTACTGTAAGTGCTCCAATTTGAGCTTGTTAGAATTTTCGTTATAAAATTAACGAAAGTTATAACAATTACTAACATTCCTAACTATCCTAACATTTCTAACAAAGGGAGGGTAGAATGGGCATTGCCAAATGAAGTTAAACCAAGAAAAGCATCTTAAAAAGCAAAACAAAAGAATAAAACCATAAATAGAAAATTTGGAAACACAAAAAGCGCTGTTAATTTGGTTTTTTTGAATTTTTATTCTTCTGTCCAAGGCCGGAGCCGTAATTAATGAACGGTGCACGCCTACGACCTTGTCCGCGCGGATAAGTATGCATTTTCAGAGGGCTATAAATTGAGCCCTCCGAGTCACAAAAATAAGAGGAAGAACACAATTGCAACGAAGTTACGGCGAAATATAGAGAGAAAACGGTGAGAATTCTTCAAGAATTGTCACCTTTTTCTCTCAATCTTTCCCAACTCATACTCATCCACTCACTCTCATATTCAAGCCCTAAACACTCATACACTCAAGCCAAACACTCAAGAACACAAGGAAGATTGGTAAACCCTCTTCTTCCTAACCCTAAATCTCATCCATGCATGCATCTTCAAACTACAAGATGTAGTTCTTTCATCTTTTTTCTCTAGATCTAAGAAAATCACCATGGAAGACCATCTCCATGGATGATCTTCTACAAAGATCAACATTATTTTCAAAGCTTTTCTTTCTTACTTGCAAAAATGCACTTTCAAAACCCTAAAAAACCATTTTCAAGCATTAAATCTTGATTTCAAAGGGTAAAATCCCCCTCCCCAAGCAAATGAAATGCTTAGTCCTAATGTACCCCAAGGATGGTTTGGTATAGTTGATTCACCACTAAAATGTCTAGTGATCACTAACCAAAACCTAGGGAAATGGGGACAAGCATGGATGCAAAACCCCCCTTAAAATCATATTTTCTTTCTTGAGAAGTTGCTGTCCAGTAGCAAATTTCTCAGACCTCAGTCCATGGTCTTAATTTTTGGACACAGATGAACTTGGAATTTGGTGTTGACTACAAAACACTTTTTGTATCCAACATCCAGAGCTTTCCAGACATATTTTTACCTTATTTTTTGGGTGAGTAAAACTCCTCTTTTCAATTTTTCTTTCAGAGGCTAGTTCATCAGCTTCTGGGAATCCAGATCTCATATCTGAGGTTTCCAGAAGGTTTTGACCCCTCAAATCTTCTCCAAAATGGAAATTTCTTTCACACAAAGTTTATTCAAGGAGTCTAGAGAAACTTTCATTCTCTGAGTTCATCCAGATTATGAAGTTTTAGGACCCTTGAATCCATTTCAAAATCAGGTGTCTGCTGCCATTTTCTTCTGGCAGAAGTGACTTCTCAACTTCAAAAGGTTTTTTGAGTACCAAATCTCAAACCAAAAATTCTCCAAAAAATCATGGGATCAGTTTAAAGTCTTAAAAAGACATCCCAATTTTTACTTTTTCCAGTTTCAACTTATTTTGGCCAAAACACACACACACACACACACACACACAAATGATTTTCAGCTTGGAAGACTCGTTTTACGAGGCGCGTCGGGTGCACACTAACGTCCTTCCCGACGCGTAACATGACCTCCGAACCTAAATCTCTGATCTCGGGCTTTTTCAAAGTTTTGGCCCTTCAAAATTAAAATGGCGTGGCGACTCCGTTTTTTCCGGTTTTATTTGGTTTTTCAAAGAAACGCGAAAATCGAATTTTTCCCGCGAAAAAGGCAACACATCGTTACAGATATGCTCCTTTTCCGGCTTGTGCATCTATCAAGTAGGGTCCCTCCCATTTTGGGGCGAGCTTGCCTGCATTGGACTCCTTGGTATTTTGGAATGCCTTTCGTAGGACTAAGTCTCCTACTTGAAACCTTCTGACCACGACGTTTTTATTGTATGATCGGGCTACCCTTTGTGATATCTTTGCCATGCGAACTTTGGCCATATCCCTTAGCTCGTCCACGGTATCCAGGAATGTATCAAGATGTCTTTATTATTTTCGGATGTCGGCAAGTCGTATCTTGCCGTAGGTACAAGGACTTTTGGAATAACAGATTCGGTTCCAAATACAAGTGAATAGGGGTTTGACCGGTAGCATTCTTAGATGTCGTCTGTCGGCCCCATAGGACCATTGGTAATTCTTCCGCCCAACGTCCTTTTTCTGGTTTAGTCTCTTTTTTAAGTTCTTGATTATTATTTTGTTGCTAGACTCTGCTGTCCATTGGCTTGAGGGTGAACAGCGAAGACGTTACCATCTTAACACCCCAATTTGTCAAGAAATCTTGGGTCCTCTTCTTGATGACCGAGAGCCGTTGTCACAAATTATTTCGATGGAATTCCAAATCGGCTAAATATGTTCCTTTTGATAAAAGATATTACTTCTTTATCACGAACTTGCACATATGCCTCGGCCTCTACCCACTTAGAAAAGTAGTCTGTCATGGCCAAAAGAAATACTCGTCCCCCCTGGTGCTCGGGAAGTTTTCCTACAATGTCCATTCCCCAAACCATAAACGGCCAAGGTGACGGGATAGGATGTAGCAATTCGGTGGTGGTGCGGGATGTCCCCATGTCGGCGACGGGAATCGCATTTCTTTGCGTAGTCAATGGCGTCTTTTCTCATTGTGGGCCAAATAGCCCAACCTTAGAGCTTTAGTATGTAAACTTACGCCCCCTATGATTTCCACAATCTCCTTCATGCGGCTCCTTGAGAACTGATGGGCTCTATACGCTTCTAGACACCTTAAGTAGTGACTGCAGCAGATTTTCTAAACAAGAGATTATCAATAAGTACATATTTAGATACTCTTACCACTGAAGGCTCTCGCATTCTTCTCCTCAATCGGGATCGTATCATCTAAGAGATACTTGATAATAGGGGCTGTCCAAGAGGTTGATGCGGGAGAGGAAGGTATGTCAACATCTAGGACGAACATCTCGAGATTGTCAATTCTTTGGGATGTCAACATGCACGATTGGGATATTGGTTTGTGAGAAGCTTTTGAAGGCCGAACCCAAATTTGCCAAAGCATCGGCTTGAGAATTTTCTTCTCGCGGGATTTGTTCCAAGGAAAATGTTTTGAAATTGGCCGAAATAATTTTTACAATTTCCAAATATGTCGTCATTTTAGCATTTTTCGCGACGTAGGACCCATTGTATTGATTATCAATTAGTAATGAATCCATGAACACCCGGATATGCTTGACATCTAAGTCTTGGGCTCTTTGTTAAACTGCGATAAGTGCCTCGTACTACTGCTTCATTGTTGGTAGCCTTGAAGCCGCAATCGATAGATTGTGGTATTATGTCCCCTTGTGGCGATTTTAGTACAACTCCAAGACCTGTACCTCTCGTATGTTGGAAGCACCGTCCAGGTGTAGAGAGTCCAAATTTTTAGAATGTCATCATCTTGAAGTTCTTTGTACTTCCAATTCCACCTCTTGTTGTAGGGTTGGATTTGAAATCGGCCACAAAATCTGCCGGGGCTTGAGATTTTATTGCGGTTCTAGGCTCGTACTTGATGTCGTATGTGCTTAAGCTGTACGAGACCATTTCGCCATTCGACGACATCTCTGGTTTTCTCATGACATTCTTAATAGGATAGTTAGTGCGTACAATAATAGTATGTGTTTCAAAATAGTGCCTTAATTTAACGAAGCGATTATCAAAGCTAAAATTAATTTTTGTAAATGAGAATACCTGGTCTCGGCATCTAAGAGTGTCTTACTTATATAGTAGATGGGTTGCCGATTGCCATCTCGTTACGTTATCAAGATCGCACTTACAGCGCCTTCGGATCTTGCTAGGTAGATGTAAAGATGTTCTTCTATCGAGGTTTGGCCAATAAGGGAGGTGTCGACAAGTAAGTTTTGAGTTCCTGAAAAGCTTTTTCATGTTGGTCCTCCCATTGAAACTTTTTGTTCTTTCTTAAGATGTCGTAGAAAGGTTTGCATCGGTACTGAGGATTTTGAAATGAATCTAGTGAGTGCGGCAATTTTTCCTGTTAGTCTTTGGACGTCCTTGACATTGAGGTGATGACGAGGTTGAGAATGGCGCGTATTTGTTCTGGGGCGGCTTCAATGCCTCTTTTAGTGACCATATAGCCCAAAACTTGTCGGCTTTCATTCCGAAGTTGCATTTAGCTGGATTAAGTTTCATATTGAAACAATCCAAGATGTCAAAGGCTTGAGAGAGATTGCTAATGTGGTCCTCGGCCTTCTTAGACTTAACAACCATGTCGTCGATGTATACCTCCATTGTGTCCCCAATCCGATCCTTAAACATCTTGTTGACGAGCCTTTGATACGTTGCACCTGCATTTTTAGTCCAAAAGGCATGGCAATATAACAATAAATACCCGAGGGGGTTATGAAGGCGGTGTCTTCTTGGTCGGATGGTTCCATACGAATTTGTTGAAATCCCGAGGACGCGTCCATGAATGTGAGGAGTTCGTGACCTGAGGTGGCATCAACTAATGAATCTATGTGCGGCAAAGGGAAAGGATCTTTTGGGCGAGGCCTTATTTAAGTCGGTGAAGTCGACGCAAACTCGCCATTTCCCGTTTCTCTTCTCTACCACAACCACATTTGCCAACCATCTTGGATAATCGACCTCTCGTATCATGTTGGCTTTGAGTAAGCGCTCTACCTCCTCCTTGATGATCCGATTTCGGTTTCTGCAAACTTTCTACGTTTCGGTGCACCGGTTTGAAGCTGGGATCTATGTTAAGTTTGTGAGTGATGACATCTTTGCTAATGCCGGTCATGTCATCATGTTTCCAAGCGAAACTTTTTATTCTCGCTTCTTAATAGGTTCACAAGCTTCTCCTCTATATCCGACGATATGTCGGTGCCCAATAAGTACTTTGATGTTCGGGTTGGAAGGATCTAACAATACTTCTTTCACATCATCCTCCTTAGCTTCCAGGACTTCACGTACTTTCTTCGGTAATTGCTATGCTTGTTTTGGAGATGTAGACGCCTTCATTGAAGTTTTGTAACATTCCTTGGCCACCTGTTGATCATTGTAAATCTTAGCGACACCCCAAGGTGTTGGAAACTTCACACATTGATGGTAAGTGGAGGGTACGGCCTTCATTCCATGAATCCACGGTCTTCCAAGAATTACATTGTAAGATGTTGCGCAATCAATTACACAAAACCGTTCCACGGTGTTGAGGCCCTTTGAGTATATTGGAAGCTTTATCTCCCCCACTCGTTTTTTGACTTCGCCACCGAAGCCTACCAAAGATCGAAGATTTTTTGACAATCTCCGATTCCGGGATGTTCATTTCTTTAAGGGTACCCAACATAATAAGATTGACTGAGCTGCCCCCATCTACCGAATACGTCGTATGGTACGGCTGGCGATCTCGCAAGGAAATGACCAGACCGTCATGATGGGGTTCCAAAGCAAGTTATCACGATCACTTTCATCAAAGACAATTGGAGTGCAGGCAAGGTATCGACATCCCGGGCCGTCTCTCCGGCTTTTCATCTTTTGACTCCTTAGCATGTCGTTTTGCGGCGAGAATAGGATGTTCCACATATTTCGAGCCTCCACTAATGAAGTTGATCACCTTTGTTGATGCTGGGGAGAAACTGGTCTTTCACTTCATGAGGAGCTTCGTACTTTCACTTTCTTCTTTACGGATCCCAACAGCCTCCTTAAGATGTCCTTTCGAGAGCAAGTAACCGATCTCCTTTCTTAATGCGATGCGAGTCTTCGCAACATGCCCAAAGTCTTCATGGTAAGCACACCATTTTGATTTGTCACGCCATCCTCGTGGTTTTGTCCGTTTTCTTTGGCCATCCGGCTTTGTCTCCCAGGTTGCCCGTTCGCAAAGTACACCCGAAATATCAACCGTAAAACAATAATCGAAATGTTAGGCACATTATCATTATCTTCATCCTCACCGTCTATTGAATTAATTTTGCTAGTGTCAATTCTCGGATAAGGATTGGGACGGTTGTTTCTGCGATGGGACGATTCACTCTTTCTATCGGGATGGTCATATGTCGACGTCTTGGATGATGACTTTGATCTTCGCAGCTCATCTTCCTCCCGTCTTATGAATCTCAATGCCCCGCTTCCCGACTTCCTCCACCGCATAAGGAGTCATTACCAAATCTTGGTAATATCGAATCTTTCTTCAACCCCATTTTGAATGCTTCGTGGCGTCGACATGTCAAGATTGGGAATTTCCAAAGACCTCTTTATTGAACCGGTGGACGTAATCCTTTAGGGTTTCATTAGGCTGCCGAGTTACATTGTAAAGGTCACTTGTCAACCTTTCAAATTGTCGATCGCATGAGAATTGGTTATAGAACATGTTGATGAGCCGGGCGTATGAACCAATTGAACCTGGGGTTGCCTAATCAACCATTTGAGAGCTGGTCCAGATAAGGTGGATCCAAATCCCCGCATAAGCAAGCCTCCCGGAATTGAAGTGGAATATGGATTATGTCCATCTTTTCTTGATAGTGTGCCACGTGCTCCTGCAGGTCCGTGGTGCCGTCGTACAACTTCATAGATGGTACATCAAGCGCTTCGGTATGTCGACATTTACGGTGCTTTGGGACAAACCGAGGCCCGATTGTAAGCAGTTTTGCGTTCTTGGTTGAATTGGAGGAGTCACACTGTACGTTCATTACTAATTCTCCGAGATCCTGCATCTGTTTAGCTAGTGGGTTTCCCGCAAAAGGGTCGGCCATAGGAATACGATTGAAATTATTATTATTGAAAAGATTATTAAGCAAACCAGAGTTGTCCGTAGTAGTCGTGACGGCCATCTTTGTCCCTATAAATGGGATGAATGGAGTGAATCCTGCAGAAGATGGTGTCAAAGGGGTGTCCCCGGCAAAGATGTTGACATCATGAAAGATGTCACGGAGGAGGATTGCCCATTGGAATGAATTCATTCTCAAATGTAGATCCTCCTGAGTTGTCAAAGTTGAGAACCCTTGCGCGCAGCTGGTGATATGTTTTCAAGCCGAGATGCTATGAGTTGTTGGTCTTTCGCATCTTAATCATGGAATTGGTCAACACCTTCGAATTGTTATCTTCTTTGGTCCAACCTTTGATTCAACTCCGGTTAGGATACTCCGATGTCGCATCTGCATTGGAAGAGGTCGCCCCCTTTTGTGGAGTCTTCGTAGGTTGAGTTGGCCGAGATCCGGTCCGAGGAGGCGGTGGTAACAAGCCGGTTCTACCTCCCGATGTGGGAACAACGGTGGGACCTTTGCGGCGGTGGACACGTTGGTGGGTGCGAACATAGTGAATTCGATTAGGAAATGTTTCAAATAACCGATAAAACCACGAGGCCCCATGGTGTGGCGCCAAATTGTTTTGGTAGAAATAACAATAGAGTAGAATCTTAACTATGTTTAGTGTGTGGATTGAATAATAAGGAGGGAACTATGGAATTCGATTATATGGAACAAGAAAATGAAAAACGAGACAATGACAACGCGATTTGTTAAAGAGGTAAACCTTGGAGGTGATAACCTCTTTGGAAAAAACCCCGAGTTAGGTCTCCAACCTTAAAGGTTCCACTATAATGATCACAATTACAACTTCGGAAGATAATGGAGAGGATTACAAGAGTTTGTGTGTAAAGTGTGTGCGTATGAGCATGAGTGTCATTTTCCGTCTCCATTTCCCCTTAAATACAAGTAACTAAGAAAGAGTCAAATATGGTTCCTACAATCTCGGCATTGTGGTTTATCTTTTCAACCTCCGTGAGACCAAGTCGCCCTAGCCGTTTGAAGGTCTGTTGAACGTGCTTGAAGGTTGTTTCCGCATTCCTCTCTTAATTACTGAAAAATAAGAATAATAATATTAGGAAATATTGGACAAGTAAATATTTAAAACAATACTTACAGTGTAATGACATCTCGTTATGCAGGATCAACTGAAGATGTCGTCATGTCAAAAAATGCCCACAACACTTATTTAGTTAATTTTGTCGTCATCATCAATGTCATCTGCTTACCCACACACACAGCTGTCAGCTGGCTGCTTGAGGTTACAATTTTGATCACTATAAGACAACGATTGAGTCGGTCAGTTGAGCTATTTATTTGACTGAAATTTAACGATAGAGACATGACATTCATTTTCATTACATATACATAAGAATAAAGACTATTTTAGATATCAAAAAGGCTTATAAATACGGTGTTAAATAATTAAGTGGATTTTTGGTCCCCCCCCCCCCCTCCCCTCCCCCTTCTTCTACAAATGTCTTAGAACAATGCATTTGTTAATACTTATCATCACTTAAAAATGGCAACTTTTTATCCTTATAAAGTCATAATTGGTCTTTTTTGCAACATGAAAACGTAACTTAATTGGGAGGATTAACTACGCAATCGATCATTCTCGAATGTCATCGAATCGTTTAGATTTTGTTCCTAAATCGATCTAAAAAGGTTTCCATTAATGTCAATCATCGTGTTGATTTATCAGTGGCAAGGATTTTATTACGATTTTTATACGTCATTATTAAAGCAATAGAACAATATATTTTCTTATGCCGAAAATGAAATTTCATTTCTTTAAAGAAAATAATAATAATAATGAGGGGAATAGAATTACAAAAAAATAAATAAAATGAAATGTTAAAAGCTCATTTTCATAAAAAAGTCACCAACCCATTGTGGGGTATTCACAAATGCCCAAGAAATTAAGTCTCCATCGCCATGACTTTTCAATAAAAATGTGAAAAAGTACGCCACGTCATCACCTGATAAAATTCTCTCTATCTAATCTTCATCCATCGTGTGAACTCTGATTGCGATAGATTTAGATCGAGGGGTTATCCAAGTGTTATTGATCAATCAAATCAATATAGCCATCGTATTACAAACCCTTATGGGGTCTATTATAGATAAGTCTCGCACATCTGTTAATCCACCCGTGATATGCGTCTACCGTTATCTAAAAGATCACATTAGATTTAGATCGAGGGGTTATCCAAGTGTTATTGATCAATCAAATCAATATAGCCATCGTATTACAAACCCTTATGGGGTCTATTACAGATAAGTCTCGCACATCTGTTAATCCACCCGTGATATGCGTCTTGCGTTATCTAAAAGATGACATGTAGACGCCTCAAATCATCCATATATGGCATATTAACACAAGTTCTTCACTTTGATAACCGAGGGAGTCGAACCTGGGACCTGCACTACTATTTGGAGTACATCTTAACACACTCACACACCCGATATCACTGGATCAAGAGGCCTTTGATTTTAAAATATAATTAAACCTATCATTTATAGTGCCTAGTGGTACAACAACACGCTCATCTTTTAAAAGAAAAAAAGAAACCTATTTTTTATTTAATTAAATTCTATAAAAGTATTACAACAAGTTGTAGAGTTGGAAACCAACATAGTTACGTATAGACTAAAGATGCAAGAATTTAAATATTACAAATAACAATAGCAAAATGTGGGGAACATAAAAACATAGTTTAAAGTTATAGAATTGCAAGCGTGCTATCAAATGGATAACATAAAATGGTCAATTAGCCATCATCTCTTCTTTTAATGTAATTTTTTTGGACTTACATGGTACTCCCTCCATCCCGTTCGAAGGGGCAAAGATTTTGCCTTGCACTGGAATTAAGAAAAATAATGTAAGAAAGAGAAAAAGTGTATAGTGAAATAAATGTTGTGAGTATAAAAAGTGATGTAGGAAAGAAAAAGTGGGATAGAGAATAGTTAGTGGATATTTATTGTGAGTATGACAAGTGGGTCTCACAAATAAAGAAGTAATAAACTTTTTTTCATTTTTGGGCTGTGCCCCTTCAAATGAGACGCCCAAAAAGGAAATTTGTTTCCCTTCAAACGGGACGGAGGGAGTATATAATAATGTCACTAATTAATCTTTGTATATTTAATTAAGTTGGAAAACATTTCACGTGAGAATGGAATGTTTCTTTGTAAGAATGTGTGGGGGATTTTATATTTCTCATCAGAAAGAAAGAAAGAAATGAGAAATGAAGAGTCTTTACATTTCACCCATTAACTAAGAGTTGGATCAAAGGATATACATTTTAATATTAATTTTTATATTTTAATATTATATATAAATATTTATTTTCAGATATTTTCAATATTCATACAATTATAACTGCCATGAAAGTTTGACAGTTTTGTCTGAAAGTTGTGATGGTTTGGACAGTTTTGTCTGTTCAAAAATCAAACCCAAAACTATATATAAAAAAAAATCATCTTCTTCTTTCTCCTCCTTTTTTTTTCTCTTCTGAAGCACATAGAATAAATTCGTTAGGGAAAAGTTTTTGCGCAAGAACTTGTTCAAAACAGTTGTATCATCTAAGCAATGTCCAGACTAGACTGTAGCACAATCGGGGACAGAATATTATCTTAGAACACAGCCCAAAAAAAATTCAGGCCTCTATTTGATCATTCGAAAAGCAATACTGCTTATTAGATTTTTATTTTGCTGAATTTTTAGTTTAAGTTTTGTTGTTGTCAAAATATTACAAAAAATGCGTTTTGTCTTAATATTAGAAGAAACATGTTTTGATTCTCCCGCTAGTGTCAGTGTTATAGTAACAAATTGCCAGTTTAAAAAGTGCTAGTGCATGTATTATTAAGTGTCAGTGTAAAAAAGTGGCAGTGTTAGTATAACAAAGTGCCAGTGTAAAGAGTGTCAGGGCATTTATTATTAAGTGTCAGTGTTAGTGTAAAAAATTGTCAGTGTTAGTGTAACAAAGTGACAGTGTAAAGAGTGTCAGGCCAGTGTAAAGAGTGTCAGTGCATGTATTATTAAGTGTCAGTGTAAAAAAAGTGTCAGTGTTAGTTTTAAAAAGTGCCAGTGTAAAGAGTGTCAGGGCATTTATTATTAAGTGTCAGTGTTAGTGTAAAAAATTATCAGTGTTAGTGTAACAAAGTGACAGTGTAAAGAGTGTCAGGCCAGTGTAAAGAGTGTCAGTGCATGTATTATTAAGTGACAGAGTAAAAAAAGTGTCAGTGTTAGTATAAACAAATGCCAGTATAAAGAGTGTCACTGCATGTATTATTAAGTGTCAGTATAAAAGAGTGTAAGCGTAGGGTAAAAAAGTGCAAATGTTAGTATAAAATAGTGACAGCGTGAAAAGTGACATTGCACGTATTATTAAGTGCCGATGTAAAAATAGTTTTTTGTTAATATTAGAAAAAAAAAATGCATTTTTTTTTATAAAACCAACTCTTTATTGTTTCATTATAATTATTTAATAAACATCATATTGGTTATAACATTTTATTCATTCTATTTTGTGTAGTGTTGCTAAAGAACTCTTTTTAATTAATTTATTGATATATTTTATTTAAAATTGGTATGTCACGCATTGTAAGGGAGAAAACAAACAACATTTAAATTTTTAAGGATTAAAACAGAACTATAAATAAACTTTAAATGTAATTTGTGAAATTTTCTAACGTAGTCAGTCCCATTGATTTCAATTAAATAATAGCTTAGGAGTATTCTTCTTCTATTAACGCTAGATATTAAAAATTCCATTTTACGGTTAATTGCGCATTAGACAAAGATTAATTAGGCTAAGCAAGAAATTACCAAATTATGTACTCCTTTTTCTTAAAGTAAATACTCCCTAGTCAATTTATACATCCCCTAATGATTACGGTTTAGGTCAATTAATCGTGTTTTGTACTTAATAATACTTGATTTTTTATTTTTTTTTTATTTTTACATACTTGGAATCTATCTTGAAAGCCATCTTCAACAAAATTTTCAATTATGTTATAAAATCAATACATTTAGGACTCGTTTGGTAGCTGGATAAAAATTAGAAGAATTATTAACGAGGGGATTATTATTCTCCTCAGTCCTCACTATTATTATTTGTACTAATAATCCTCTGTGTAGGAGCAATCCAACATTTGGTAGGAGCGGGATTAACGTGGCCTAATACTACCTTAACTTAATCAAAGTGTTTGGTAGCAAAGAACAAAGAATGGTATTACTTTAAACTTTCAACAATACCCCTAACCACCTTAACTTTAAATTATGTTTATAACTTAGCAACACAGCAATCATGTTAACTCATAATTCAACTTTTTTTTCCAATAAAATAAAATAAAAGTTAAAGTAAAAAATTGAAAAATTTTAATAATCCAAATTATGGATAATCAATCATTCTTCAAACATATAATGTGTTTATGAAATAAAAAAAAAATTGCAGGCTCCCAACAATTTTTATATTTTTACTTCTTTGACAAAAAATTGCATACAATAATAACATTGGACCAAAAAAACAAAGAGCAGTTACAAAGTTGATACTCTTTCGGAGAAATAGAGAAACGAATCATGAGACTTTTATCGGAAGTGAACAAAATATACAAGCAAATTTACTTCCATAGATCATGAACCATGCCTTTCCAATTGAAAGTTTAATCTTTTAACCATCAAATAGGTACCGGAGAGAAGAATCATGGACTTTATTTAAGGGTTTAATGAAAGAAAAAAAAACACAGAAGAAATTGAATGAATTAATGAACTATTGTGCAATTTCTGAACGGCCAAGGAAGCCAAAGAATGAAGATAGAGTAGTACGTTATGAAGAGGCTAGGGTTTGGGTCGCAGGTTTTTTTTATTGACACGAATAAAGAAGGGTATGATCGCGATTAAATTTGTAATCCCCTTCTCCCGTAATGAGGAGACTAATAATACCACCCCTGAGTATGGATTATTAGTGATGGGATAAGGCGGTAATCCCAATTGCGGGGATTATTAGTACGTGTGCACAATTTGCTACCAAACGTCCGCCGAAGCTAGCTAAATAATCCCATTGATGCTATCTCGCTCGTATACCACATACTAAACGGGCACTTAGAGACTTCAATACCACATAAAAGCACACATAATTTTCTTTTCCCGTGAATAAGCAACTTAACCTTATGTGCACACACATTTATATGATGCATATAGCTTTTTGTATATATATAAAGGAGGGTTGTAGTAGTATAAATGGTTCGTTTTGATTCGATTTAGAAAAATTTATGAATCAAAACACTAATCATCGGTTTGGAAAATTTCAAACCGAATCGAACTATTAAATAATTCAAATTGAACCAAACAACACCAAATCGCTATGGTTTGGTTCGATTTGGTTCAAACCGTGGTTCAATTATACTGTTCAAACCACAGTTCAGACCGTGATTCATACCATGGTTTATACTACGGTTCAAACAACGATTCATACCGTAACTTATTATCAGATTTGTTTAAATTTTTTGTGATCAAAGAGAAAGAGCAAAAGATGCGGGTGTTTAAGAGGAAACTATTAATAAATATATGAAAATATTGAGTAAGATACAAAATGGGGGCTAGAAATAGTTTATTTAATGTGGCTTGGTTTGGCGGTTTGGTCTCTCGATTTGATTTGGTGGTTCGGTTTCGCGGTTTCAAACCGTGGTTTGGTTCGGTTCGATTTGATCTGGGAGGGTCAGACCATAAATCAAATCGAACCATGTGATTTGCCAATATTTGAGACACAATCGAACCGTTTATACTTGAAACTCAAATCAAACCGTATGATTTAGTTCGATTCGATCTCAAATCGTGGTTTGAACCGAATCGCTTACACCCTGGTAGAGGGTTGTAATTCCTTTTAACATGTTATGGGGATAGAGTCACATTTATGAATAAATAATTCGATTTGTAATTCATAAAGATATGAATGAGAAAAGCTACATTTTAAAAAAAATTTGACTTTCATGATATATACACACATACAAATATATATATATATATATATATATATATATATATATATATATATATATATATACTCCCCTTGTCTCGCTACAAATCGCACACTTTCTATTTTGGGCGTCCCATTACAAACCGCACACTTTCTAAAATGGCAAAGAATCTTTACTATTCCCTCCACTCATTCTCTCCTACATTATTTTAATACTCACAACACCATTATAATTTACTATTCCCTCCACTCATTCTCTCTCCTATTTTACTTTTACACTCACAACATTTATATCATTATTTTTTTCCTTAATTCCCGCGCAAACAGTAACAGTGCGGTTACTAGCGGGACGAAGTGAGTATATGGGTGGGTATTTACACTAGCGAAGGCACCTTGAAGGGAAGGGGGTCATCTGACCCCCATAATTTGTAAAATAAAATAAAATTACTAGTGCTTAGTTTTCATTTTTGTTGCAAATATAGGCCTAAATTATAAATAACCTACCAATTGACCCCATTTTCATTTTTGTTGCAAATATATATACTCCCTCCGTCCCATAGATTTATGGACTTTTGAGTTTTGCACGGGGATTAAGGAGGAAATATTATATTGAAAGTGTTGTGAGTGTGAAAATAAAATAGGAGAGAGAATGAGTGGAGAGAATAGTAAATTATAATGGTGATGTGAGTATTAAAATAATGTAGGAGAGAGAATGAGTGGAAGGAATAGTAAAGATTCCTTTCCATCTTGGGAAAGTTAGATATTATTGTGGGACGCTCAAAATAGAAAGTTTACATATTATTGTGGGACGGAGGGAGTATATACATATATATATATATATATATATATATATATATATATATATATATATATATATGTATATATATATATATATATATGTATA
The DNA here is from genome assembly GCA_022495995.1 of Adenophora triphylla var. japonica. NCBI lineage: Eukaryota > Viridiplantae > Streptophyta > Magnoliopsida > Asterales > Campanulaceae > Adenophora > Adenophora triphylla. Next base: position 703,564 of record JAFEMH010000476.1, read on the forward strand.
TACTCCCTCCGTCCCACCAATTGCTTCACCCTTTTCCTCCGGCACGGGAATTATGGTAATGGGAGGGAAAAAAAAATATTGTGAGTGTAATTTAAAAATAGGAGAGAGAATTAGTGGAGGGAATAGTGAATTTGAAAAGTGTTGTGAGTGTAATAGTGTTTTAGGAGAGAGAATGAGTGGAGAGAATAGTGAAGATTCTTTGCCAAAAAAGGAAAGGTGAAGCTTCTAACGGGACGCCCTTTTGGGTAATTAGTGAAGCTTTTATTGGGACGGAGGGAGTATATATATATAAATACTCGATTCATAATAATTGTCTTATTTACATTTTTAGTTTATTCTAAATTAAATGTTCATTTGTAAATAAGGAAAGAATTTAGTGTGATTTTAACTCATTATTATAAGTAGCCAAAATTTTACAAAAAATGTGTTTTTTCTTAAGCTTAGAAAAAACGTGTTTTGATTCCTCCGCTAGTGCCAGTGCTTGAGTAACAAAGTGTCAGTATAAAAAGTGTCAGTGCATTTATTATTAAGTGTCAGTGTAAAAAAAATGTCAGTGTTAGTCTAACAAAGTGCCAGTGTAAAGAGTGACAATACATGTATTATTAAGTGTTAGTGTAAAAAAGTGTCAATAATATGGTAAAAAAGTGCCAGTGTTAGTGTAACAAAGTGCCAGTGTAAAGAGTGACAATGCATGTACTATTAAGTGTTAGTGTAATAAGTGTCAGTATTATGGTAACAAAGTGCCAGTGTTAGTGTAACAAAGTGCCAATGTAAGATTGCCAGTGCATGTATTATTAAGTGCGAGTGTTAGTGTAAAAAAGTGTCAGTGTTAGTGTAAAAAAGTGTCAGTGTAAAGAGTGCAATTGCATATATTATTAGTGCCAGTGTAGAGTAAAAAAGTGTCAGTGTTAGTATAAAAAAGTGTCAGTGTGAAAAGTGTCAATAAATATATTAGTAAGTGTCAGTGTAAAAATAATTTTTCCTTAATTTAAAAAAAACGCATTTTTTATATTACCAACTCTTATATAAGTAACATACAAACAAAGTAAAGCACATTGCTGAAAAGAGTTAGACAATAAATGAGATATTGATATTTATTATATATATATACTAGCCTAAGTCCGTGTCTAAGGTAACGTTTTTTTTTTTTTTAATTTAATTATTTTTTTTAAGGGCAAAATGGAAAATGTACCAAATAATGAGGGCAAAATGGGAAATTCCCCCATTGGAACTGTTCAAAGAACTGTTCAGGGGGAGTTCCCATTTATACTAAAGATATATTTTCACTACTCACACACACATACATACAGAAACACATACAGAAGCGCAAATTTTAGGGAGAGAAAGTCTTTTCTCTAACTTCTTGGGGGGATCGAACCCATGACCTTCAGGTTGAAAGTCATAAGCTCTGACCACCAGGCCAAAGCCTAATGGTTTGATATTTATTATATTATTATTATTAGATGGAGAAATCATAGGGTAGGAATGGCTAAGGAGGTCAAAAAAGTAGAAATGGTGACAATGAAATCAAGAATAAGGGAAAAAAGGTGGCATGTAGCATATACATGTTTAGGTCAAAGACGCTTCACATATATATTCAAGAATATCTTTACAATAAATAATTATTTAAGAATAATAAAACACCTTAATTAATCCTCTCCATCCATCGGTAAGAATCATTAGTTTGTGCACGTGTGGTTGTGTGTTTAATAAGAACTCTCTAAAACTCTTTTGAGATCGGTTGACATAAATTCTCATACGTAATCGTGAAAAAAAAATACAATTATATAATAATTATTATTATTACTAATAAATAAAATTGTATTAATTTTGTATTAAAATACAACACTTGTATGAAAAACAACAAAAGATGAAATTGTGATAATTATTTAGTATTACAAAAAATTGGAGTGAACGGAATAGTCCAAGTCATTGCTCGGGTTAACCCATTTGGAGACCCAACGTCCACGATCGTGATGGGCTCATCCAACTCCTCCTCGTTACTCGCCGGTACAAGCGTATCTTGGTCATCACCTTTGATGAGCTTGAGCTCGTTAGGCAATAGTCGACACGAACGGAGGCCCTTAACTTCAGCTTGTCTAGGATTTGGGGGCCAAGGAAGTCAGTGAGCTCGATTGACCGTTAGTGAGCTACCGTTATATGCCAAGCAGGGTTACTCTTAATCGAGCATGATTCTACTACAACAATTCAACTGTAAAACTCCTATTCTTGAGGAATACTCCATAATAAGAGATTACAACGTCAAAATTAGATCTATTCTATTGTCTAATCTTTTTCCTTTACTTTTACTTTGATTATTCTTTTCTTATGATTCTTACTTCCACGCCGTAAGCCCTTTGCCGATGGTGTCTCTATTAGTTTACTTGTTTGCTCGTCTATTTCAAGCTTTATCAAGGCAAATCGATGCTAAATTGATGCGAAGACAATTTTAGCTTGAAAAATATTATTAGGATTCTATTCCATTTCATTAGAACTATCATCCAAAAATTACTAGCAAGCTAAAACAAATCTCATTTAATTGATATGCGAACTTAGTAATTCAAAAATAAAATACTTCCTTCTCCCCAGATCAAAAGTCCTATTTTTCTTTTTGTCACGTTTCAGAGATTTAGAGTTTTACTTTGTTTCATTCTCAAAAAGGCAAATACTGAATAGTTCAGATATTTCTAAACTCTTCTTTTTATAGAATTACAAAAAAAATCAATGTTTACTATTTTATATTTTATTCACTTGAATCATCAATAGTGTTTTGAATGATTATTTCGGCCAAATCCTTCTTTCGTTTTGCTTCTTCTGTGAGAGCCTGATCGGCTCGACTCTTTTCCCTGCCCCCTCTAACCCACTTGCCCTTGTTTACTTTTTTACTTTGTATTTTATTAATAAGCGTGCGAACGCTTAGTAAAACTCTTGATCCGTAACAGAGAAAACACTTATTTATCTTGTAATATGGCATGATCATAATCATACCATTAAAAATAAATATCGGAGAATTCTAACTCAAACAACATTCAATATTTTTTTATAAAAGGGTTAATTTTCACCGATTACACTTTCAAATTTTATTTTATGATAATTATAAATCTCTTTAAATAATTTACTTATAAGGTTAGACAGAGATGGAGGAGATAACAAATACCACCGCCCACTTAAGAGAATTAAGTTGAAGATCCAGAAAAACCGGAGCAATCTTTTGACAAAAATTCAAACTTTGGACCATTTGATTTGACTGTGTTCCCTTTAAAAAATAAAATAAAAATTATTGAAGCCAAATAATTGAATATGAGACAACTGCTCCAAAAATTGAATCTGAGAAATGTGGTTTTATTCTTTTTTTTTTTTTTTTTTTTTTTTTGTTACACGGGTTTCCGCCTTCTGGCGGAAGTAAATCGCGGGATATACCATGCACTGGGGTGGTACACCCCTATACTCTCACCTGCCGAGCCCTCCTACAAGGCATTTACACTCTTACATTATCAAATAGCTGCTCCAGCTGCTCCTGCCAAACGAGGCATTTACATCACTCTTACAACATCAATTGGCTGCTCCAGCTGCTCCTGTCAAGATTCGAACTCCCCACGCTGAGGTTGCAAGCCCAGCAGTGCTGCTTCCTTAACTGCACGGATGTGCCCCTGGGGGCTCCTAAGGACCCTGAAACTCATGGTACAAATTAAACCACAAGAATTCTCCCAAGGGGAATCGAACACGCAACCTCCCCGAAGGAAAGCCGCTAAGATACCACAAGGCCAAGGCCCATTAAGTAAATGTGGTTTTATTCTTGATTTGATTTGATTTTAGAGAGAGAGAGAGAGAGAGAGAGAGAGAGAGAGAGAGAGAGAGAGAGAGAGAGAGAGAGAGTTAGGAATGGGAGGAGGTGAAGGTTGTTTTGTGTGAGAAATGAGTGGGCGACGATAATGGCCGTAGTAAGTGAGTCCGGGGGAATCAGGGGGTGAAGGTTGGTGGGTGGTCGGAGGTGGGGATGGTGGTGGGTGAAGAAGACAAGATCTATGTTGAGAGTGGGTTAAGTGGTGAATAAATAATTTACACTGTAGCCTTTTTATTTCTTAATTTTACAGTTAAAACCATTGTAGTTATGTTATATTAATTGTATTGATTTTTCAATTTTACCCTTTAAAAAGTGGGTCACATGCATGCATTGCATATGTCAATTTAACTGAAAAAAGGAATGTCGTTAGCATTAGATACCTTAAACGAAAATTCAAAACATACGAATTACTGTGTTTACAACGAAAACTATTTTATATATAAAATACAAATAAATAAGGCTATAGTTAGGGTACTATTTGCAATTTTTTCCAAATTTAAATGAGAGCTTCAAAGTTGTGATTTTTTTTTTTGACCCACTTTGATCAAATTGAAATATAGTTCCCAAAATGGTCCAATTTGTACCCTAATTTATTATTTATCTTATTTTTTAAACCCATTTTATAAAATTACTCTCTCTTATTCAAAATAAATATCCCTTTGAGTCTTAAATTTTGGTTTAAAATAAATGTCGTTATAGGGTAATTCTCCAATTTATCCCAACAATGAAACTTGTAACATTTCATTAATTATACTCTTTGTATGAGATAATGTATAAGAGATGAGAAACATTTAACAATGATATATTTGATATTTTAGTCAGTAAAATTGTTGTATTAAGTGTATTTCTTAAAAATTGTGCAAATCTACATAATAACATTTATTTTGAAAAATAGTGAGTATTGTAAATTCCCTCTCCATTCATAAAACCTTATCAAGTTACTATTGAGAACGAAAATTAATAAATAATGTTATAAAAATTTGATAGAAAATAGTAAGTGAATAATTATTTCAAGTATAATAACAAACAATTTTCTTTTCTTTTTTTTGTTGCAATTATTTACAACATTTAAATACATTCTCCTACACACACTTGTTTAGCATATTCCAAATGTGTATCCTTTACCTTATTTCTCCATCTCCTACTTTTGAAAGTCAAATGAACTATCAAATCAAGAACTAGAATTGAAAAGACTGATATTCAAATCATTCAGAGTATGAGTCCTCTTTATTACAATTAAATCTTTGGGTCAACCAAAATCTTGAAGAAATGTGACCGATCATTTCCTATTCATCAACCAATACTCCCTCTCTCTCTCTCTCCCTCTCTCAAAATATTCTCTCTCTAAAAAAAATATTTATAGTAAATTATTTAATTTTGAATAATAAAAAAAATACTTCCTCCGTCCCACAATTCTACGCACTTTTTGTGCCGACGCGAGAATTAAGGTAAAAGGTGATAAAGGTAATGTGTTGTGAGTGTAAAAGTAAAATAAGAGAGAGAATGAGTGAAGAGAATAGTAAATTTGAAAAGTGTTGTGAGTAGAGAGAAGTGGATTTCATTTTTATTTTGAAAAAGTGCAGATTATTGTGGGACGCCCAAAAGGAGTCTTTTTACGAATTATTGTGGAACGGAGGAAGTATTGTATTCAATTATCCTTATTTTGGAAATTCTTGCAATCTAAATAATTGTTTTATTATAAGTTAAAAATTGATTGTTTTATTAAGAAATTTAATGTAGGTGAGAGAAACAATGATAAGAGTATACTCCCTCCGTCCCACCTCACTTAAGAAAACTTTCCATTTTGAGCGTCCCACTTCACTTAAGAATTCTCAAAATGGAAACCTTAAATCACTATTCTCTCCACTCATTCTCTCTCCTACATTATTTTAATACTCACAACACCATTATAATTACTATTCCCTCCACTCATTCTCTCTCCTATTTAATTTTTCACACTCACAACATTTTTTCCACTCATTCTCTCTCCTAATACTATAATAATATTCCTTAATTCCCGTGTCATTTCAAAATTTTCTAAGTAGACTGGGACGGAGGGAGTATTTGATATTTTTTTTCATTAAACCCTAATATTATTTGATTTTAACTTGTAAAAGAAATGCTAAAACATCATACTCTCTCTCTCTCTCTCTCCCATTTCAAATCAGAGTTTTTGTTATTTCGTCCATTTCATCTCAAATCGGACTGTTCAAAATGACCAAAAAATTACACTATTATTTTCACTCATTATCTCTCATAATTTACTTTTATACTCACAACACTGGTCAACTTACTATTTCTTTCAATCATTTTCTCTTCTATTTTTTTTCATACTCACAATATATATCTCTCGTATTTCACTTTTTTTTTTAATTATTATGCTTAAATAGTTAGTCAGTTTGAGGTGGGCCAGAGTATAGTTTAAACCAAACTAAACATTCAAAGTTTAAGCTCAAATTAATTAAACAATGAGAATTACAAGAAAATCAAACTTTTGCAGTTGGTGGGGATTGCAACGGGAGTTTAGTCTTAGGAAGAAAAGGATTTTGTGTGTGTTTAAGATGGGCCACTTTTCAGTAGAAAGAAAACAAGTATAATTAATTATTAGCTTTGGATTTTTTTATTTTTTTTAATTTGCTTTCCTTTCCACCCCCAAGTCTCCTTTTGGGGAGTAAGGAAATTAGCTTTCTAGAAACCTAATTAATTAAGAAAACTAGGCATGACAATTATGACTCGTTACATGTTAACCCGTCTGGCTTAATTCATTATTTATTCGACTCAACTCACCCGTTAAAATTTACGAGTTGAAACGAGTGACCTGATGATGCAAAAAATGTTCGAATCAGCTCAAATTCGACGGAAGGTTGTACTCCGGCGATTGAATAGCCTGAAAAAGATGAATAAATACGTAAACTAAGTCGGGGCTCCACCGACGAAGGCCCTACGCCGTGAGAGTAAGCTTATGTGCTTTGAGATAGAGAAATCAATTGACAAGAATTGAGAGTCAAAAGATAACGTACCAAAATATGTGAATTATGACTTGTATTTATAGGTATATCATTGTATATAATTCATGTTGAATTGGATTGCTAAGAGATAAGATATCAATTCTAGGAGGATTATATTAGAATAAAGAGAGTTAGACGGAGTCAATCATACATGGAAGAGAAGAATTGTATTGAAAGACTCAATTGATTATGATGCTAGAGATACATATTTATAGGAATACAATGAGGAGGTAATCTCCTAGAAGGAGAAGGATTCTAATCTAATACAAAGATTGTGTTTCCTAATCTAATACAAGGATTGTGTTTCCTAATCTAATATATAATTGTTGTAATTTAAAAAAAAAAAAAAACATAAACACACATTGAAATAATTATATCCTCATGAATTGCGGGAATGTGAAAATTTGATTGGAGGGTATGAGTTTCGTCATGTTCTTCGTCAAGCAAATGGGGTTGCGGATAGATTGGCTTTTGAAGCTCATATTCATAAAACGGTTTGGACATATGGATCGTCAAGGGAGCTTCCTCGGAGTGTCTTGGACGCGCTACGTTTTGATGAAAATGGATACTATGTTAAGCGTAGATAATTATTTGATGTTGTTGGTGTTTGCTGCGGCTTGGTTATGGGGTTTGGTTCTTTGGAATAGATTCTTGAGTGCAAGGAAGGCATACAGACTCGTTATAGAGGTACACGGGTCCGTGTCTTGGACATTTGATGGATCACTGGCCTCCTTTGAATTTATTAGGATTATTCTTTGATTTAATTTCTTCAGGCTTTTATTTTTTAGATGGTTTTACCTTTTAAGGAATTGGTTTATTTTTTGGATTTTGAGGTCCGGTTCCATATCCGGCAATGAGTCGGGTGGTTGTCCCCCTCTTGTTCTTATATTTAATAATTAATAAAATCTCCCCAGGTGCCGCCCTGGTTTCTCAAAAAAAAATATATAAAAAAAAATCTAATATATAACAATATATACTTTGAATATAATATAATAATATTATATTATATTCCTAATATGCCCCCGCAAGATGGACGTTCCTTGGATAAGTCCAATCTTGGAGAGTGATGAGATGAACCGGGTTTGATGACAAGTTGAAGATGTGTTCCCGGATATGTTTGTCGTTTCTGAAGAGATGTGGTTCCTCGCATCCAAGGTGGTGATAGGTTGGAGCATGACTACGTCGGAGACGGTGGGGTTGTGGAGAGGGGTTTTCGGTTATGTCGAGGGGATTTTGAAGTAGGGGGAATTTGTTCGGCTAGGTCGAGGGGATTTTGAAGTAGGAGTTATGCACGTTGAGTCACTTTGTACAAGTAGGGGTTTTACCCCTCACGTGTGAGACGAGCACGTGGAGTCACCTTGTACAAGTAGGGGTTTCACCCCTCACGTGTCGGTCAAAGGGTTTTTGAGCCGAGGGGATTGAATACCAAAAAAAATTTGGGGTTTTCGGTCAAAAGGATTTTTGAGCTGAGGGAGTTGAATACCAAAAAAGTTTTGGGGTTTCGGTCAAAAGGGTTTTTGAGCCGAGGGGGTTGAATAACAAAAAAGGTTTTAGGGTTTCGTTCAATAGAGTGGTTTGAGCCTATTGGATTATGGTGATTTAAGAGGGGGGGTTTAGCTTCGCCGAGATTGGTGGTTGAAGGGGGGGGTGGTTTCGGCCTTGGGCGTTTTGGTGTATAAGGTTTGTTTTTGGGTGGGTAGGTTTTGATGATGGTTTGGCGGAAGCTTGGTTTTGGCGGAGAAGTCCTTCTACGGATCTTAATGCTTTGATATCATATTAGAATAAAGAGAGTTAGACGGAGTCAATCATACATGGAAGAGAAGAATTGTATTGAAAGACTCAATTGATTATGATGCTAGAGATACATATATATAGGAATACAATGAGGAGGTAATCTCCTAGAAGGAGAAGGATTCTAATCTAATACAAAGATTGTGTTTCCTAATCTAATACAAGGATTGTGTTTCCTAATCTAATATATAACAATATATACTTTGAATATAATATAATAATATTATATTATATTCCTAATAGATTATACTTGATGAGTCCTTATTGGACCTGAATTTGTATGAGAGGTGGTCACAATCCAAGAAGGATTATAACTGCTCAATGTTCTTATTTAAGTAGGATTGTATAAACTGCAATCTGCATGTACGCCGGTGTGAATGCTCCTCGTCACCGTGCTCAGGTCGGCCTAAGGTGATGCCGAGGAGGAGATATGAGGAGAATGGGAAGCCCATTTCCTAAGTTTGCTTGATAGCCGAGGAGGTCTCCTCGTCATCAAGGGAACTTTGCTCGGCCTTGGAGGGAGGCCTTCCTCGGTGTTATTGGGCATTGGTCATTATGCGTCTGCTATGTCCATGCCGATATAGGGGAAATGACGAGGAGGCAAGTACGAGGAAGGTAGGAAAAGTCCACTCTCTTTGTCGTATATGAGACGTGGATTATGTTTAGGGCCCAATCCATTTGAGTCTTGCCCAGACTAGCTCATGTTCGTATCTCGGTTTATACCGTTCATAACCCATTTAATCCATCATTTTAGCAGGTTAAATCGGGTTGAACCTGTCAACCCATTAAAAGTAGCAGCAAGCACCGAAGTAGCCTCCTCCATTGATGTTTGTTATAAAACAGAGGAAAGAACAGGGAAAGGAAGGAGGGAAAAGCGTAAATGTAAGGAAAGTTTCAAGGTGACGATTAACCATATATTTTCTACTCATTCATTCATGTGTACTTTGACTGCTATGAAATGTTTTTTTTTCCTTTCATTTTGTTGGATTTTTTATATATGTGGTATGGAAGTTCATAGATCCATGACCTTGGAGTGTCTTGGGCTTGAACCGATTTTTGGCTAAGGGAAAAACAACGTCGCGCCAAAGCCAAGGGCGGCCGCGCCAAAGCCAAGGGCGTCCGCGCTGGTCTCCAGAAACTTGACGGGAATCGCTTGTTGCTCAGGGCGGTCGCGCTGTTGACGAGGGCGGCCGCGCTAGTGACGGATTGGTGTTTTTCTTGGGCCGAATTGAAGAAGTTTTTAAGCCTTTTTAAGGCTTAAAACCCTAGTTTACCATATGTTTAAATACTCCTCTTTCTCCACCCGAGTTTTATATGATTTTAACAAGAGAAAACTCAATTCTCTAGTTTCTTTCATTGTTCAATTACTCCGGGTTCATTAGAGATTCGTTCGTGAGATTCAAGGCGACTGAGATAGGACCGCCGGTGATTACCTACCTGTGTGCTGATTTGTGGTACGTAATCCGTGATCGTTTTATCCGCGGAGAAATTTTCCTGTACCTGAGTAGCACCAATTGGGGGCAATATTTTCTCTTAGGACAGTCTTTCTAAGGCGACTCGACCAAATCACGATAAGTTTTCTAATCGTTTGTTTATTGTTTCTGTTTGTTTTCCTGATCATGTTCTTTGCTTTCGGTTTTGCTATTGGCTTATTATTGGTATGCTCTTGACTTGATCAATAAATCCCCTACTGTTGATTAAATTATTTGTTTAATCTGTGGTGCTATTAAATTAATTTCCAACAGTCTAAGAGAAAATAGTTTATTGAATCATGTCTGGTAGTACCTCTAGTTCTCTCTTTAAGTCCCTAGTTGACACCTCAGATCTTCCGGAGAAGTTCACTGGAAAGAACTTCAAGCGTTGGTCTGAACGCATGAAGATCAGGCTGTCAATTAAGGGTATGTCTGGTATGCTGACATCTCAATGTCCCGCTCTAAAAGTCGATGATCTCGTTAGTGTGGCTGCTGTTAAACAGTGGAAGGAGCAGGACGATGTTGTTCGAGGATCCATTCTGTCAGCTTTGTCGAATGCACTCTTTGATGTCTATTGCTCTGCTCCTCTCACTGCTGCATCACTGTGGGAGTCACTTTCCATAAAGTACAGCACCGATGACTCCGGTGTGGAAAAGTACCAAGTGGGTAAGTTCCTGAATTATCGTATGAGCGAGGGAAATTCGGTTACCGATCAAGTGCACGAACTCCAAATCATTTTGCAATCGCTCAAGGATGCTGACATGGGACTTCCAGAGAAGTTCGCTGTCATGGCTATTATTGAGAAGCTTCCTCGATCTTGGGGGGAATTCGGTATGACCCTCAAGCATCGTACTGGAAGCTTGATACTCAATGAGCTGATGAATGCAATTGCGATTCAGGAGGTGCATAATGGTAACCAACCTAGCGTACCTGTGGAGGCTGCTGCTAATATGGTGACTGGTAAAAGCAAGTTTAAAGGAAAAGGTGTGAAAACTCACTCTAAGGATAAAGAAAACCATGATAAGATTAAAGTTAAGAAAAATAACTTTAAGAAGCCAAAAGCAAAATTGAACTGCTGGAATTGTGGAGAAGGTGGACACTTTTCTAGGGACTGCCCGTCCAAGAAAGGAAAAGGACCACAAGGCTCTGCTGATGACCATCCTGCTGTCAACATGGTGTTGGGTCCGAAGGATTATGATGATCCCGACTCGACGCACCTGAGCCGACGCTCGACCTGCAATGTTACAAAGTATGTAACCCCTTATCCTGAAATCTTTACTGTCTATGAACCCAACGAGTGGCTAGTTGACACTGGGGCAAATGTGCACGTTTGTGCTGATAAATTGCTATTTGTGTCTTACCAGCCTGAGCGTGGTAGATCAGTGACGATGGGAAACTCTAGTGCTGCAAAGTTTCTTGGGACTGGACGCGTGGACCTAAAGTTTCCTAATGGACGCATTCTTACCTTGCATCGAGTGTATCACGTTCCTGATATTCGTCGCAACATTATTAGTGGTTCTAGTCTAGTTAGAGAAGGATTTGAGATTTCTTTTAAATGTAATAAGGTCATAATTTTGGATTCTGATAGTTTTGTGGGGAAAGGTTATTCCTCGGATGGTTTATTTAAAATTAGAGTTGAAACTGATGTTTGTTCGCACAATAATTTTAGTTCTATTGATTATCCTGTTTCTTATTCCATTGAATCTTCAAATGTTTGGCATGGTCGTTTAGGACATATTAATTATGATTTTGTGAAAAGAATGATGAATTTAGATATTATTCCTAAATATGCTATTGATAAGAATTCTAAGTGTCATGTATGTGTTGAAGCTAAATCTACAAAAGGTCCATTTAAGACGGTTGTGAGAAATTCTGAAATTCTAGATTTAGTTCATACTGATATTTGTGAATTTAATGGCGTGTTGACCAAAGATAAAAAGAAATACTTTCTCACCTTTATTGATGATGCTAGTAAATACTGTTATGTCTATCTGCTTAATTCTAAGGATGAAGCATTAGATAAATTCATTATATTTAAGAATGAAGCAGAAACACAAACTGGCAAGAAACTTAAACGGTTAAGGTCTGATAGAGGAGGTGAATATGAGTCTAACCCATTCATGTATTATTGCCAAGAAAACGGAATAGTACATGAAGAGACTCCTCCCTACACCCCTCAATCTAATGGTGTTGCTGAACGTAAGAATAGAACCCTTACTGATATGATTAACAGTTTACTCATAAGTTCTGGACTGCCCAAATATATGTGGGGAGAGGCTTTAAATACGGCTTGCCATATTCTGAATAGAGTACCTCCTAAACATAGAAATGAAAGTCCGTTTGAACTTTGGAGAGGTCGACAGGCAAGCCTGAAACACTTAAAAGTGTGGGGGTGCCTTGCAAAGATACTTGTACCCGCACATAAAAGGAAAAAGCTTGGACCTAAAACTGTTGATGCTATCTTTATAGGTTATTCTGAAACAAGCAATGCATTGAGATTTCTAATTATCAAATCTGAAATTTTTCGCATAGATGTGAACTCTATAGTTGAGTTACGTGATGCAACATTTTTTTGAGAATGTGTTTCCTATGAAAGACGGACTTCCTAAGGAATCTAACCCAACCACTAATTCCATTCCTGCTCAAGTAGAGGAGCTGACAAATGTGGGGGTTGATTCTAGTGCAACTCATTCTGACGATGAGATTGAACCAAGAAGGAGCAAACGGGCAAGGACCACCAAGGACTATGGAAGTGATTTCATCACTTACAATGTCGAGGGTGATCCTCTAACCTTCAAAGCTGCTATGGCCACTTCTGATGCCAAGCAGTGGAAGGATGCTGTTAAGAGTGAGATGGATTCTATTGTCTCTAATGGGACATGGGAATTGGTCGATCTCCCTCCTGGTTGTAGCACGATAGGATGTAAGTGGGTCTTCAAAAGGAAACTGAAACCGGATGGAACCGTTGACAAGTTTAAGGCTAGGTTAGTGGCTAAGAGATTCAAGCAAATGGAGGGAATAGACTATTTCGATACCTATTCGCCAGTTGCTAGAATGACTACAATCCGAATGCTTATCGCATTGGCCTCGATATATGATCTTCCTATCCATCAGATGGATGTTAAGACCGCTTTCTTGCATGGCGATCTAGAGGAAGAAATTTATATGGATCAACCTGAAGGTTTTGAGGCCTCTGGCAATGAGAGAAAGGTTTGTAAACTTGTTAAGTCCTTATATGTACTCAAACAAGCCCCTAAGCAGTGGCATGAGAAATTTGATAAAATTGTCTCATCGTTTGGTTTTATTACTAATGAGTTTGATAAGTGTGTTTATAGCAAAAATATTGGTGATAGTAGTATTGTCTTATGTCTGTATGTCGATGATATTCTGTTGTTTGGAACGGATATGAGGATAATTAATACTACTAAGGAATTCTTGAAAAGTAAGTTTGAGATGAAGGATATGGGAGTAGCTAGTGTGATTCTTGGCCTTAAGTTGACTCGTTCAACTAGTGGCATAACCATATCGCAATCTCATTATACCGAAAGTGTAATTGAGAAATTTGGTTATAAGAATTGCAAAGTAGCTAAGACTCCATATGATCCTTCAGCTGCACTTACTAAGAATGAAAGTGGAGTACCGATGGCTCAGTTGAGATATTATCAAATTATTGGAAGTTTGATGTATCTTGCCAATTGTACTAGACCGAATATATCCTACTCGGTTACTAGGTTGGCTAGATATACTCAATGTCCAAGCAAAGCACATTGGGAAGCTCTTGATAGAGTTCTCAAGTACTTGAAGGGAACAATTTCCCTTGGGCTGCATTACGAAAGATATCCTTCTGTTCTTGAAGGATATAGTGATGCAAGCTGGATTGCCTATAACTCCGGGAGTTATGGGTCAGCAGTATGTTTTCACCTTAGCGAGCCGCAGCCGCTCGGAGGTCGACCAAACAAACTCGTTGTCTAGGTCTACATTTGAGGCCGAACTAGTTGCCCTTGACACTACCGGATTGGAAGCCGAATGGCTTCGAGGACTTATGTACGAGTTGCCCATGGTCAGTAAGCCCATGCCTGTTATCTCTGTACATTGTGACAACACTGTCACAATTGAGAAATTGAAAAGTGTCAAGTACAACTGTAAAACCAGGAGACACATCCAAATTAGATTAAAATCTATAAGGGATCTTGTGTCTCGGAAGGTGATAGCTGTTGATTATGTTGGTACCAAGGATAACACAGCTGATCCTTTAACCAAAGGGCTAGAATTTGCTCTAGTTCAAAAATCTAGGTTGGGGATGGGTCTGAACCCTGTCTGATTCATACGCAGTAGCAACCCAATCTACCTGAGTGGAGATCCCACAAAGGAGATTCAATGTGGTAATAACAAGCTGTGGGGTGAGTCGGAGCACCTAAAGTTAGATTGACATGTTACATGTCTGAGTCTATCCCCTGAATAGCCTAGAGGTGCTCGTGGCTGCTAATAAAGTAAAAGTTTAGAACTTTGAATGGGATCAAGTCTTTTAGACAAGATGCTAGCAGTACATTTTCTGAGATGCCCAGCTAAGTGAGTGTTATTGTTGGCCGCAATTAAAGGAATTCGGGTTATTCCTTGAAAGCACTCATGATAGAGGATCGGTACGTATGGCTTATAAGCGTCAAGTGTTCGATAGAGGGCATATCATAGCTTTTGTCGTGTTTGTTACCAGCAAAGGCCTCTACATCCAAAGGCATCAGATTCAAGACACCCGTTCATCTGATCCTGTGGAGGTTTGCATTGGATAACATAGGTAGTGGTTCAAGCCGGAAGGTACCATTATTGAAAGCATGGCAATGGACAATCTGTACACGTCATATTTCTATGAACTTGTGGGGGATTGTTGTATTTTTTATATATGTGGTATGGAAGTTCATAGATCCATGACCTTGGAGTGTCTTGGGCTTGAACCGATTTTTGGCTAAGGGAAAAACAACGTCGAGACTCTGCCAAGGAGAGCGGCCGCGCCAAAGCCAAGGGCGGCCGCGCTGGTCTCCAGAAACTTGACGAGAATCGCTTGTTGCTCAGGGCGGTCACGCTGTTGACAAGGGCGACCGCGCTAGTGACGGATTGGTGTTTTTCTTGGGCCGAATTAAAGCAGTTTTTAAGCCTTTTTAAGGCTTAAAACCCTAGTTTACCATATGTTTAAATACTCCTCTTTCTCCAGCCGAGTTTTATATGATTTTAACAAGAGAAAACTCAATTCTCTAGTTTCTTTCATTGTTCAATTACTCCGGGTTCATTAGAGATTCGTTCGTGAGATTCAAGGCGACTGAGATAGGACCGCCGGTGATTACCTACCTGTGTGCTGATTTGTGGTACGTAATCCGTGATCGTTTTATCCTCGGAGAAATTTGCCTGTACCTAAGTAGCACCAATTGGGGGTAATATTTTCTCTTAGGACAGTCTTCCTAAGGCGACTCGATCAAATCACGATAAGTTTTCTAATCATTTGTTTATTGTTTCTGTTTGTTTTCCTGATCCTGTTCTTTGCTTTCGATTTTGCTATTGGCTTATTATTGGTATGCTCTTGACTTGATCAATAAATCCCCTACTGTTGATTAAATTATTTGTTTAATATGTGGTGCTATTAAATTAATTTCCAACACATTTTTAATAAATGGTGTGCTTTATTTAAAATAAAAAATCAAATGGTGCACTTTTGTAAAATCTGCTATTTACATTTCATATCCCTTCTCATAATAAATAATAAATGTTATCGCTAAATGTTACTTCATTCGATTCAAAATAAATAATCATTTTTTTAAAAAAAATTACTCTTAATCAAAAGTATTGTATTCGTATCAAAATGAATGTTAAAAAAATTAATTTTATTCGTAAAAAACAATACTGAAAAAAATGGACATTTATTTTGATAAAAAAAAGTAATAATTATTATTTATTATGATGCGAAAGATTGGGATCCCATTCTTGTGTTTTTCTATTAGTATTTAATTGATATTTTGAAATTATTTAACTGATAATTTAAAAAGCATTTTAATATATTGTTCGAATCATACTACAAATTACTTTTGAATAGTTTTATCCCTTGCTGAGTAATCCAATTTTTTAACCTAACACAATCTTTGTTGAAAACAACCATAACAGGCTTACACAATTACGCATACAACAATTGTACCAAAAAGAGAATTACACATACAGCAAGAGGAAAAATAAGATTTAGCGGGTTGATTCTTTTCAACTCGCTTTATTTAACCCGTATGTTAAACAAATTGAGACGAGTTGTATCCGTGTCAATTCGTGACTGGTATTAACTCGTCTCAATCTAACTCGATTGCCACGCCTAAAGAAAACAAATACTCCATATTTTATTGTATTTCAATATTTATTTTTCCACTTTCGCAAGTTCTAGCCTCCTTTCACACACATGTAGGGTGCATTCTACAACTTTTCTATATCTTCTTTTTTTTTTTTATTGAAAAACTATTATTTAAAATCTATTTCTCATAAATATAAGTATCATAGTTGTTTTTGTGGTTGCCTATCACAAAATAGAATTATGTGCTTATAAAAAATTAAATAAGAAACTTACCATCTTATATAACAAAATGGTAAATCAACTGCAATATTTATGAATTATGAATCAATATTTATGAATTATGAATCGCTATTTACAACTAGAAATGATGTCATTAGGTTGATTTTTGAGGTCAAAAAATCAGATGATGTCATTAGGTTGATATTTTATTAATTGAATTGATTATTGACTCGTCAAACTATAATTAAAAACACCAGTACAATGATTTTTGCATTAGTAAATCAAGACAAGTTTTAAATAGGAATCTAATATTTACAATGCTCCATAGGGAAGAAATTTATACCAACAACACCCAATTTTATCCAATAGATTCGTATTTAAAGTATTATAAATGAAGAAGCTTCAAAATTAATTAGTTGCATTATTTTTTTTATCCTCTCTATCTCATAATAAAATTCCATTTTTTAAATTTGATTCTGACATCTAATTAATTTATATTATCCTCTCTATCTCATAATATAATTTTTTGTTAGAATAATTAATTAGAAAACACTTGAAAATTACAGAAAACATAATAAAACAGTATACAAACGAAAAACTGTAAATTGAAGTTGCTTCACACTAGTACCTCCGGCGAATTGAAGATACGCATGAACGGTATCACCACCAAATGCAAATGTAGGTTGCCAAAGGAAAAAATTGTTCAATATGAATATGCGTGATGATACAGGAAACGTTCCGGATCAATCTTAGTCCAGCTATTAGGTTGATCTCCAGCTAATATGACCTAAAACCACGAAACGACTAACCGGGTTGGCCTCCGGCTAAGCCCCTCCGGCGTGATGATGCGATAACGTATACTCCCTCCGTCCCATTAGTATTAGCACAAACACTGTTTGCGCGGGAATTAAGGAATATGATATTTTAATAAAATGTTGTGAGTGTAAAAGAATGAGTGGAGAGAGAATGAGTGGAGGGTGTAATAAATTATAATGGTGTTGTGAGTATTAAAATAATGTAGGAGAGAGAATGAGTGGGGTTGGATGAATATTTTATTAATATAAAGTTTCCTTTTTGGGAGTGTGCGGATATTAGCGGGACGCCCAAAAAGAAAAGTGTGCTAATATTAGCGGGACGGAGGGAGTATTGAGCTTATCAACTGAATTGAATAATGAAATACTTAAATAGCAAATAAGGCATTACTGAAACTACCCGGGATTCGCGCGGGGCGAACGCGGTTGTCGTTCGCGGATTGGTGTTTGAGACCTCGCTTTCGAGAGGAGAGAAGTCGCCACGCGATTTTGTATTTTGAGCCCAAACGTTGAAAAACGGCTTTAGTGAAAAATGTGTCGTTTTTTATTGGTAGCAAAAACTTTGAAAAAGGCTTGAAAAAGGGGTGTCGTTTTTTTGGTAGCAAAAATGTGACAAAAAAACTTTTTGAGTACCAGAGATTGTTAGGTTTGGATGTCACGTTACGTTTCTGGAAGGTATTTTGAGATCATCCGAAACGCCTCGTATGACGAGTCTTTCTACCTTTCTCGAAAATATGTGCGTGTGTGTATGTGTGTTTGCATTTTGAAAATGGGGGCTTGAATGACAAGTTTAATCTTGGTTTGAATGTCAAACGTTGATTTTGTGATTCTTTTTTTAAAAAAGCGAGCGTTTGAATGACAAACGTCGGTTTTGAAGTTTTTTAGGAAAAGTGATACGAGTGATGATTTTGAACTTTTAACTTAAGTGTCAAATGTTGACTTATAAGAAAAGAGCGTTTGAATGTCAAACGTCGGATTTTGAGTTTGAAGATGATCGTTTGGATGCCAAACGTCACTTCGCGCATTTTGAAAGAGAGTTCGAATGCCGAACTCCGGTTTTGAACCGGGCATTACATTGTTAGCAATTTTACGGGAAAAAAATATTAAATGATATGCGATCAACGAATCGTTTTGCGACTCGAACTTTGATAAGTAAATACTATCACGAGCCAAACGGCTCGGACTTGTAAATGACAGTATTTAAAGTGCGGTATCGACGGAATCAAACGACCCGGATTTTAAAGGCGCGTTAAGTAAATAGCATTCAACGGATCAAACGATCCGGACCGTTAAATGACTATCTCGAACCAAACGGTTCGGACTATAAAGTTGCATAAAGTAAATGAAGTTCAACGGATCAAACGATCCGGAATTGTAAATGACATTAAATGTAAAGGAACGGGGCCGGAACGCCGTTTTAACCCGAGATTACTTCTCTTACGGGAAGAGAAGAGGATCTGGGACTAAAACGTATCGGACCCCGTTGACGGTGAAGTCTACATTTCAACAATGTTCGACCGAAACGATTGTAGAGACTGGCGCGTAAACCGAGACGGAACGAGTGTTTAGGGAGAGAGAGTGTTACCTATGGCTAGGGGTTGACTCTTTTGGCTCGGAAGGCGTATACGGGATACGATTTAGTGTTTGGAACGGTATTTCGAGGTTGTTTGGTTTCTATTTGGTTGAAATACGAAGTTTTCACGCAAATCGAGGCAAAACGGGGCTCAGGAGAGGGTGAAAAGGGTTTGGGTCGTGGCTGTGGTGAGAAATGTGTTATATTTTTCTTTTTTTCAAATGTTTGACAGCCCTCTGTATTTATAGGGTGAAAATGCAAAAGAGTTCGGACGGACTTATGATGAATTTCAGGGGGTTTTGTGGTATTTTTGAAATTGGGAGGACTTGCTGGCATTTTTGTTTTGCCTGCAAAAGAGTCCGGACGGACTGTGAGAACATTTTAGGAGTATTTTGGTCTTTTTACTCTGAAATCTGATTGATGTTGACCGGAGGGCTGTGGCATGCGTGCCACGTGCCCCTGTGACCCATCAGGGCATGGTTTTTCGTGCCATTATTCTCGATTTTGTCCCTTTTTTAAATAACTGTCCGAAAAATGTCCGAAATGCCCCCGAAAAGTGTCTGAAAGTGCATTTTTCAGGAGAAGCTGTACTTTTACGTGTGACAACGTGTGTTGAGTACGCTTCGATGTTGGGATGTACGGGGCAGTTTCGGGACGTCTTGTTGACTTGAGAACGGGAAGCTTAACGGGTTTCGGTTAACCTGGAGTGGGCCAGTTAACGGATTCCGGTTAACTTTTAAAGGATTTTGGCGATCCGGATTTGGGTACTTACAGTTAGCCCCTCAGCGACGTCACTTTCGAAGGAAGTGGGGTCGTTGAAAAAGATAAGGATCCAAATCGGGGGATGCCTTACTTGAAGAGACCTGAGAGGTCAGCTGGCTAGACCCTTAGCGAAAGGATTCCTACGTATCCCGGCGGGAATCAAGATGATCGTAGTTCTTAGGTGCAAGGAGCCGCGCGTGGGGACCTTGACCTAAGCGAGACTGTTGTGAGGCGTCTGAACCTAAATGAATACTATTGTGAGGCGTCTGAACCTAAATGGAGACTATTGTGAGGCGTTTGAGCCTGAGATTTCTGAAACCTTCGAGGGCGTGTGACGCCTCAGACCGAGATTACTGATACTTTCGAGGGCGTGTGGCGCCTCAGACCGAGATTGCTGAAACTTACGAGGGCGTGTGGCGCCTCAAACCGAGATTGCTGAAACTTAAGAGGGCGTGTGGCACCTCAGACCGAGATTACTGAAACTTTCGAGGGCGTGTGGAGCCTCAGACCGAGATTACTGAAACTTTCGAGGGCATGTAGCGCCTTAGAGCGAGATTATTTGAACTTTCGAGGGTGTGTGGCGCCTCAGACCGAGATTACTTGAAATTTCGAGGGCGTGTGGCACCTCAGACCGAGATTACTTGAAACTTTCGAGGGTGTGTGGCGCCTCAGATCGAGATTACTGAAACTTACGAGGGCGTGTGGCGCCTCAGACCGAGATTACTGAAACTTACGAGGGCGTGTGGCGCCTCAGACCGAGATTACTGAAACTTTTGAGGGCGTGTGGCGCCTCAGACCGGGATTACTGAAACTTTCGAGGGCGTGTGGCACCTCAGACCGAAGTTACGAGGATGTGTTGGTCCTGAGATGAAGGCGTTCGTGCCTTGAGATTGATTTTGTAAGGCGTTCGTGCCTTGGGTGCTGGACTTATGATGATGACCAGGTTTTATCTGCTGGGATAGGGTGGCAATGATGGGAATGGTTGCGTTAAACTGGCGTTCTTAACAACACGAAAGGATTGACGTTCTAACGACGGGGTTAGGAACGGGATGTGGTCTCGGGAGAGACTGACACATTGCTGGGGAAAAGTGCCCATAGTTCTAACAGAACTAGGGGGATTGATTGACGTTTCTTCTCAGATGGATGGTCTTAAGATCCTGCTGGGGAGGAGTGTTCGGGCTTACGGCGATGGCCGAAGAGGGATTGTTGTGCGGGCTTACCTTGATAGCCGCTGAATTGGGATGGTCGGGCTTACGATTGACGGCCGGGGAAGTGAATGTTCACTTGCTGGAGTGAAAAGGTATTCGGACTTACGAAGATGGCCGAAGAGGGATTGTTGTGCGGGCTTACCTTGATAGCCGCTGAACTGGGATGATAGGGCTTACGACTGGCGGTCGGAGAGATGAATGTTGGTGAAAACCAATGGGAATTTTGACGTCGGGAGACGGAATTGTGATTTAACGTCCGAAGACGGTTTGAGATTTAACGTCTGGAGATGAAACATTAGTGAAAACTAACTAGGAATTTAATGTCTGGAGACGAAATTGTGATTTAACGTCCGAAGACGGTTTGAGATTTAACGTCTGGAGACGAAACGTTAGTGAAAACTAACTGGAAATTTAACGTCTGGAGACGAAAACATGATTTAACGTCCGAAGATGGCTTGGGATTTAACGTCTGGAGACGAAACGTTAGTGAAAACTAACTGGGAATTTAACGTCTGGAGACGGGACGTTAGCGAGAAACTAACGGGACTTAACCTCGGGGAGGGGGTGTTAGAAAGGTCTAACTTGGGAAAATTTTACACTTTTGGGGGCCAAAAGGGATAAAATTGAAATTGTGAGAAGCTGAGGGGCCAAAGTGGCAAGGAATCTTTTCAGCTGCAAAAGAGTCCGGCCGGACTGAGACTGAATTTGACCAGGTTCAAATCAGCAACAGGCCGACGCAAACTGGTCCATTTCTCCATACTTTCAGGCGAGGAAAAGAGAGAAAGGAGAGAAAAATTCTTCCCATTTCGCGAGTTTTGTTCGAATCTTTGAGGGAAAATCATCATGGATGCCGGTTTGGAACCTGTGATGATGTGCCACCGGATTTTTCGATTTTGAAAAGTCAAAACGGAGTCGCCACGCCATTTTTATTTTAAGGGCCAAAACTTTGAAAAATGCCCAAAATTAGAGATTTGGGTTCGGAGGTCACGTTACACTCCGGGAAGAACGTTAGGGTTCACCCGGAATGCCTCGTAAAACGAGTCTTCCTAGCTTAAAACCATTTGTGTGTGTGTGTGTTTCTTTGTTTAAAATAAATGCAAAATGAGAAAACTAAAAATTGAGAACTCTTTGTAAGACATTAAAAAAGTCCCATGATTTTTGGTATGATTTTAGGGTTGAGTTTTAGTACTCAAAAGACTCCTTGAAGTTGAAAGTCAATTCTGCCAGAATGAAAAAGACAGTGGACACTTGATTTTAAAATGGATTTAAGAGTTTTAAAAATTCAGAATCTGGGGAAATTCAGAGAATGAAAGTTGTTCAAAACATCTTAAATAAGGTTACTGCAAAATATTTTTATAATTGGAGATGATTTGATGGACCAAAACCCTCTGGAAATCACAGATGTGAAATCTGGATTTCCAAAGACTGCTAAACTGACCTTTGGAAAATAATTTAGAAAAGGCAGTTAGACTCACGTAAAAAATAAAGTAAAAATATTTATGGAATCCTATGGATGTTGGCTACAAAAAGTATTTTGTAGTCAACACCAAATTACAAGTTTTACTGTGTCCAAAAAATAGGAAAATGGACTGAGGTCACAGAAAAATGCTACTGGACAGCAACATATTCTTGAAGGAAAATGTGATTTTAAGGGTTTTGCATCCATGCTTGTCCCCATTTCCTTAGGCTTTGATTAGTGATCACTAAACATGTTTAGTGGTGATCTACTATATCAAGCCATCCATAGGGTACATTAGGACTTGAAGCACTTCATTTGCTTGGGATGGGGAGATTTAACTTGAAATAAAGATTTATGTATGAAAATTGATTTTAGGTTTGGAAAAATGTTTATAAGTAAGTAAAAACAATTTGGACCCCTTTTTTTTAAATGGTCATCCATGGAAATTTATTCCAAGGTGACTTCATTTTAGGTCAAGTAAAGATTAATGACATGAAATGAGAATGTGGACCATTTAGTGTGATCATCCATGGAGATGAACTCCAAGGTGATCACACTTTAGGTCAAGAGACCAAGTAGCAACTATTTAATGTAAGAGGAGAGACAACAAACTAAGAGAATGTAGATCCTTGTAGAGAATCATCCATGGAGATGAACTTCTATGGAGATTCTCTTGGATCTTGGGCAAGAGATGAACAACAAGTGGATGAACAGGTTACATCTTTAAAGTTTGAGATGTATGCATGGATGAGGGAGGTTTAAGGTAAGGAGAAGGAGGGTTTACCAATGGTGGTATCCTATCTTCCTTGGATTTGTGTTTGAGACTTGAATTTGAGAGTGTTTAGTGAGTAAGATTTGGAAAAATGATTAAGAAAAAGGTGGCAATTTAAGAAATTCCCACTGTTTTCTATAATATTTTCGCCAGGATATTGCTGTGAGTGAATTCTTGTTGTTTAAAATGAGGCTGAGGGGCTCTATTTATAGGCCACTGGAAAAATCAAAAGCATCCGCGCGGATCATTCTGAATGCGTGCACTGTTCATTTAATGCTGCTGCAGGCTTTGGACAAGAGGAATAAAATTTTCAAATACTCAACCAGTTGTTATTTACATATTTCTGATTTCGGAATTTTACCCTTTGTGAGATTCCTTATCTTGTTTAACTCCAAATAGCAATCCCCAACTTACCCTTGTTTTGTTAGAAAAGTTAGGTTTTGTTAGAAAAGTTAAGATTTAGGTTAAGGATGTTAGGGTTTTGTTAGTTTTTTAACGAAAATACTAACAACTCAAATTGGAGCACTTACAGAACCAAGGGCTCGCCATAGGAGGATCGACAACGAGAGAACGAGGTTGGTGAGGACCATTCGAACCACCGCTCTTCCCATGGATCCGACGGAGTTTTATCCGGCTCGGGACACTCACAAGTCCAAGGAAGGAATCGAAAGACAGGTAAATATCCTCTAAATTCCGTTAATTTTCAGAATGTGCATTCTTCAAATTTTAGGAACTTGATTAGAAGTGAGTTAGGGTTCTTGGGGCCTGAATTGGGGCTTTTGACTTTGCTATGTGCCTTTGTCGAAATTGACTAGAGTTTAGTTCAATTGACGTTATGGGTAGATGACATAAAAATTTTGGTTGCAAAATTCCATGTCTAGGGGTGTTTTCCGAAATTAAAGTATGTTTAATTTGGGACGGAGTAATTTTTTGAAATGTTCGAAACGATTGAAAGTTCCGAATTCGAAGGATTTTTCAAAAAGTTTTGAAAGTTTCGAGTTCGACGGATTTTTCGAAATGTTTTGAAAGTTCCGAGTTCGACGGATTTTTCGAAATGTTTTGAAAGTTCCGAATTCGAAGGATTTCTCGAAATATTTTGAAAGTTCCGAATTCGACGGAGTTTTCGAAATGTTTTGAAAGTTCCGAGTTCGATGGAGTTTTCCAAATGTTTTGAAAGTTCCGAGTTCGACTGATTTTTCGAAATGTTTTGAAAGTTCCGAGTTCGACGGATTTTTCGAAATGTTTTGAAAGTTCCGAGTTCGACGGATTTTTCGAAATGTTTTGACCTTTTTTGGATTTTGGACCGTTAATACTCCAACTGGGATGGACATATTTTAGGAAAATGAACCGTTAATGAACGGATTTTTGAAACTGAACCATTTCTGTGTTTCATTATTTCGATATGCGTTTGTGCACTCTGTAGATGTTGTTTCTGTAGTAACATTTTTTTTTTGTGTTCACCTGCAGGGGCGAGGGCTGGTTAACGTTTGCAACTTGAGGGGCTTGATGGTTCTCGCAGGTGATTGGTGATCCCCATTCCGGAGGAGACGAGGCCTCGGTACAGATTGAATCCCAATGCTTTGGTGAGTGCTTTGATTTTCTGTACTTGATAGTAGCATTCTGCAAATGTTGCATCTGTGCTATCTGTTTGTCTTTTGACGGCTTTCCTGATTTGCAGGTGTCTGGCCGTACGTACAACCAGGCCGTGAGACATTTGGATGGGTGGGCCAACTATGCCAGGAGACTCGTGGAGTTCCTGCGGTGTAATTCCCGGAGGAATGCGGCTGTGCATGAGCCGATGCCATCTAGGCCGTCTGCAGCGAGAGACTCGTCTGCCTCCATGGCTGGTGGGACAGACTTTACGCAGGGGTTCGGCCAGTTCTCCGGTGAGACGGCGGGGTTCGGAGCTCGTCACTCTTCGTTCTCGGGGTACTAACAGGGAGAGTCCTCGGGGACACATGCACGGAGGCAGCCTTTCTCGTATTCCCGCATGGAGGAATTTGGAGATTACCTGTCCTCGGTGGATCCGGCTGCTGCGGGGCAGTATTTCGAGTGCTCGAAAGACAAGCAGGACTCTGAGTAGTCCTCTTTCTTGATTTATTTTTAGACAAAATTTGTGTATTGTCCAAACAATTTGACTTGTACTTGAAAGGGCCTTCGAGGCGGAACCTTGTATTTTGCACATTTATTTAGTGATTACCTTCTTTTATTTTTGGCAAATAAGCAAGTAGGTTGATCAAAAATAAATAGTAATGAAACATGCACAAAAATTTGAACTGGTCAAAATTTATGTCTATATGCACTGTTACTTAATTAATTGCACTGTTGCACGAGCCCGGGGCGGAAGTGATGTTGGCAGTAGTTGATTTAAACTATGGATGCACGTAGTTTAAATGAGGCTTGAACAGGATATGGTTTGGAAATGTTTCCAAATTGAGGCAGCTGGCTGCAGAGTTGACCCAGTCAACTTGAAAAACATTCCGGCCGGACTGGGATTCAATTTCCAGATTGTTTTAAATTGCAGTTCAGTTTTCTGAAATTGTGAAAACATCACGTTTGCTTCTGATCAACAACTGAATTTCTCTCTTAAATTCTTGAAGGTTTCCTTTGCTCTTTTCATGGCTCCATTTCCTAGGCTATCGTCTCAGATGCAAGAGCGATACTTGGACCATTTCCAGTCGTGGGTACGGCACCACACGAGGCAAAGCAAGGGTTTTTTCGAGGATTTTTATGGGATGAAATCGGTTTGGGCTTTGAAGGAGCTCATGCCGGATTGGGATCTCTTGAGAGCTGCGGCTCGTTTCTGGGACGTGAGGAGGCACGTGTACAGCTTTTCGTACAACGAGATCACACCTACATTTGAATATTTCCAGGCCATATTAGGAGGACCTGAGACGAAACAACTTGTTCTTCCCTTGACGGGTGGCATGGCCACCGTTGAGAAGTAGGTGTCTCTGCTTGACATCTCAGCTGAAGAAACATACGGGATGCTAATACTGAACACAGATTATGTTGACATTTCGGGGCTGCCCGATAAATTTTCCGGTGTTGAGGGGAGCATTTTTACATGGGATGCTTTTGCTCTGTGCGCAATTGCTACTTTGTTCACGTTCATGTCCCTGGGTGTGTGCCATCACAGTGTACTGGAACTGGTGAGGCAGTGCCGGAACGGGGGAGACACCGTTCCCTTGATCCTGGGCGAGACGTTCCTGGGCATAGGTCGGATGGCGACCGGCAGCCGATACTTGTGGGGAGAGAGTCCCGCTATGCTCACTATGTGGTTGAGGGAGCGATTGCAGATGGTGCCCGAGGTGCCAGTGTCTTGTGACCCTTGGGCCTTTTCTCGACGTCCTCTGGTGATAGGGGCGATCAGCCGAGTGACCGGAGCTGGATGGCCAGACTCCGCACGTATCACTTACGATGGTGGGTTCCTCATTGGAAGCTACAAAATTTTCGGACCGCTCAGGAGGGTATTTTGGTTGTCAGAGTATCGGGGTTGTCCCAGACTGCTACATTCCATCCTTGGTGCTGCGACAGTACGGGCTGGAGCAGGTGCCATTGACGGATTTGGTTCATGCTGCTACCTTCGAGGTGGGATCTCTTTTAATGGAAGATCCTTCGACGTTGTTGTAAGTACCCAAATCTGGCTAATGCCTTCCGGTTAAGTTTTCCGGCAATTTCCCGGACTTTCCTAAAGTCCGGGAGCAAATCCGGAACTGTTCCGAACCTTTCGAGGAATGAAGGGACTGCTCTAAATTAAAAAGGCACGTTTTTCTTGTATTTGGTATCCTTCTAGAAGTGCCACCGTGCATGATTCTAGAAACATGCTGAGTCATACAGGATAATGCCGCACGGCTGCATTAGGAGGGAACTCCTGGCCGCACGGCTTCATTGATCTTATCCAGACTGCCTATAAATAGAGCCCTCCTCTACCCATTTTAACAACAACAAGATACCACATTCAGCACCAAAAAACTCTATTCAAGCACTGCTGCGAAAATCTAGGAAGTTGAAGAGTGCCAAGAGCCACCTCCCTCCTCCTTGAAGCCTTCCAAGTTGGTCCTTCCGCTAGGCAAGATCCAAAGAAGAAGAGGTCACCACCATTGGTAACCTCTCACCCCCTTACCTTGCATTATACTTGTTCTATGTGATATAATTGCTCCTTGCATTCATATATTGCTATTATCTTGCTTGGGACTAGGTATTTGTTGTTAAAGATCATATCTTTATTTATATAAATCATACCCCCTTTTCCCTCTGCATCCTTTGCATGAAATAAGCATCCTTTGCCCATAAAAATATAATCTTTGCGTTAAAGGTGCATCATTTGAACCTAAAAGTCCCTTTTTTTTTACATAAAAATGATATCTTTATGCATCCTTTGCATATAAAAATGTAATCTTTATATTCAAATTGCATCCTTTGCACCCTAAAACTCATTTTCACACATAAAAATGCATCCTTTGCATTAAAGATTATTTCTTTGCATCAAAGATGCATCCTTTGCCTAAAAATGCTATTTTTCTATAAAAAAAAAATGCATCATTTGCATAAAAATCCTTTCTTTACATCAAAAAGCATCTTTTGCAAATCAAAGAGTATCCTTTGCACCCAAAAATGTCATCTTTTCGCTAAAAATGTCATTTTTAACATGCATTCCCCTAGTCCCCAATTGGTACTTGATGCAACCTTCGGAACGGACCGGTGTAAAGATCCTATCTTTACATGGTTTCTTCCATTAAAGGTGCCGCAATCTCTTTAGAAAGGGATAAACCTTGAACCTATATCTCCGATTATCGCTTGAGACGAGCATGATAGCTCCAATATAAGCTCAATCGTCTCAAGGCGTAGGATTGATGGGCTAAGGACACTCCTTTTCTAAAGAACCCCATTTTGGACTATAAAAGAGAGTCCTTCTCTCGATCACGCAAAGACCCAAGGTCAAATAGCGATGATCACAAGTCCAAGATGAGGACGGGATCAAAGTCCCGAACACATAAAAATCCAAGGAATCCCGAGTGACAACCAACTAAATGGTTTGTACGTCCGGAAGACAACTTGGAATATTCTCCCCCTCTTTTCAACACATGCACACAAGCAAGCACAAAAAATGGAATCTAGGGAGACTTGCTACGGCAAGGCACCTTGGGTGAACGACGATCCGTTCTTCCCAAGGGGTAACTTAACCTCCGAACCCTAAAATCCTTTTTTTCAAAGTTTTGAGGAAATCAAAATAGCGTGGCGACTCCGTTTTTCAAATTAAACCGGAGGTTTTCAAACTCGCGTGAATCCAATCTAAAAAAAACAAAAAATAGAATTTGGGCACACATTCACAGTTTGGCGACTCCGCTGGGGACATCCCAAAGGAGAAAAACTTTCATTTTCAAAATAAACGATACCCGGTATATAGGTGGAAACCATTTAACCTTCCTGTATCGCTCCCTAACCCGGGGCTTGGGATAAACGGTGGTTTAACAATCCCACGTACCGGTATCTCTTTTCGAAAAAAATAATAAAAAGAAAGCTTTTTTCCTTTGAGCGGGTTAGACTCCCGTCACGGATTCCAATTATCGTGCTTGCTTTCTTTCCTCGCATTGCATTGCATCATTTGCATCTTGGGAATTGTGCATACTTTGAACAGGAAGCCTACTGAAAGGTGCCTGAAATGTTCGGGAAGCAACCTAAAATTGCAAAGGAGTGGAACCTGGAAAATTGATCCATGCAGTCGTACGGCTCAATCCTCCTTGGATTCTGACAGGGCGGCCTCAGTGGCAATTCCACAAGGACCAAATTGAGATTAATCTGGCAGCCTTGGCAGCTCGGGGCTATTCAGTTCCAAGACTGACTGGGGCTCCCAGAAAATTTACGTGCCTTATCTGTTGTATTTTCCCCCGTCCCGAAAAATTATTCCTTTAAAACACATTTCAGAAAATCTCTGTTTTAACTCAAAAGGGAATATTTTTAGGAGGCCGCACACTACTGTAGACACCCCATTCTGAACTCATAATTACATGATTACACTACTCTTCATCTCTCCTTTATGTTTTGATGAAAGCATATCAGTTTCGTCATGTTTCGTTAAGTTTCTAACTAACCTCGTTAGTTTTGGACCTAACTGACTAACGAAACAACTGAAGAGGACAAAATAGTCATCAGACTAGTTATCTCGCACGAGATATCATATCTCGTGCGAGATATCCCCTCGACAGGATGTGCAGGAATCACTCTCCTTCTCCGTTTCAAACTCTCTTTTTGGATAAAACCTTATCAATTCGGGTATCCAATCAGAACTGAGTTCTGGAACCTTCCTAGGGGATTTTACCTCTCCACCTTCCCCTCTCCAACCTCCTATAAATACTGGATGACTTTCAGTATTTCAGTGGTCGACAATTCTGATCCTTGATCAAGAACACACACAACACACACAATTTGTTGGTTTCTTTCCATGAAAGACTCCTTCAAATCACTCACAAACAACTCCTAAAGTTTGTTCAACTCTCTTGTTGATTAACAAACATCGAAGCCCGAATCAAAGGACCAAGGCGAAGCTCCGTCCGCATCAAGATCCAAGTCAAGGATCGAGGCGAAGCTCTGTCCGTATCAAGTTTCAACTCTAAACTTGAGTCGAAACTCTGTCCGAATCTCTTCTCAAAAAGGTAATCATCCTTTAATTTTCACTTCTCTTCTCAACCTCTCTATTGATTTTAGAGTAGTGTAATCCCATCAAAAGGATTAGCCTAGAGTCCCTTCAGTCAATGAAGGCGATCTCAAAGCATACAATCCGACATTACTAATCAAGAAATTGATTAGGGTTTACTTGTTTTCTTTAATTATTTATTTTAAAGATTGAAAACCTCTCTTTTCTTTAGCAAGACCAATCTCCGGATTGGGTGAAATGGATGCTCCTTGACCTACCCATTTCATAACCTAAGCCCCGAACCCAAATCTCTTTCAAAATGGTTTTTCTGTGTTTCCAATCGAATAATATAGGTGGCGACTCAAAAAGATGAAAAGATGAATTTTTTCTCACAACGCTACAGTGGCGACTCCGCTGGGGACTTAAAATTAAGAGGCTTAAACTTTCGTCAAAATTAAAAGAGAGATTTTCAAAAAATAAATTTGTAAATTCGAATTTTTTGCTCTCAGATGAGGCATGTCTCGCGGCGAGGTATCATATCTCGCGCGAGATATTGCTTCGGCAATCTGGTTGTTTTCTGGTTTCTCCCGTTTATCTCATAGTCCAAGACGAGAGCCGAACATGCAAGGGGGATCCCAGAATTCATTATCTATGAGTTCCCGCATCTTAAGGCCTCCCTTAAGGTGTAGAACTCGAACCTTCGTTTCCTTTAAATAATTGATTATTATTTATAAACTGCGTGCGATTGGGTTTTATTTAATTAAAGTCCGGTCCATTGGGGATTCGGGAATTGTAAATTGAATTATTTATATCTCTTTCTCTCTCTTTTTGTGGAACTACGACGGCCTGAGTCTTCCTAATTTGGGAGAAACGTAGGCAACCACTTGGTGCGGCCACTATCCGTTTTCCTTTTGATTTTCAAAAAAAAAAACTTTCTATTTTTCTCTATCACCTAGATCGACTCTCACACACGCGCACTCATTTATATCTGTCATTGCACTACATACCCCGATTAACCCGGGACCCACACTAAGGACGGATGACGGTAACCACCTAGTCGCCGGGCTCCGGTTGGATCATCCCACTCCGCGTATTCAATCCACCTAGATTGTCATATCGCGGGGAGCCTAGCCTTCCAGCCCTGCATCACCACATATCATGTAGATTGTCTTTCTAGGAACACTCCATGACCGGTCGGTTTTGACTCGATAATCTTTCTTGTCTTTGACCAAAGTAAAGCTAATATAAAATTGACTATTGAGAAAGGATTCGGAAAAGTCCATTCGGAAAAAGAAAAAGTCCCTTCGGAAAATTCCCTTCGGAATGACCATTTAGGAAGTCCCTTTAAAGAAAAAAAATCCTTCCGGTCAATTTTACGTGGCTTTATTTTACAAAGAATGGTTAATTACCGAGTCCCTAGGTTTGGTTTGAATTACACATGCCTGCAAGATTTACCTAGGATACTAGATAGAAAACGGATCTTCGTCCGTCCGACCATGAATCTAGGAAATAAAACAAGGAATAAAATCCATCTCTCCGAATGGTTATCTCGTGCGAGATCACCTAGTCTCGCGCGAGATATTATTTGCAGATTTCGTGTTTGCGATTGATAATCGATATGCGCTTCCTCCTTGAGTCAAAACTCCGTCTCTAATAAAAATAAAACTTCAAAAAAAATCACTCGTGAGGTAATTTTAACCATCATCCTTTTCTCCATCTAGGATCATTTGGGGCTAATATTCGAAAAGACGTTTCGTTAGGATATCTCGAGTTCATCTCTAAGGTCGTCAAGCTCCCTTATCTCTCCAACGGTAGCATCTCAATTTCTTTCCAACACGATGAATTCCGAAGCACTCAAGAAAGAAATTGAGGATCAAAGGATTCGATATGAAGAAATGCTACAAGCCCAAGCCGATGAAATGGAGGCCAAATTAGAACTTGAAAGGAGAATCCAAGCCGGGGAAATGAAAGCCATGGTTGACGAACTCCAAGCCATGAAACTACAATTGGCCGAATTAAGCTCAAAGAAGAAAGATAATGAGACCTCTTCCGATGATGAAGTATTATACACTAAGAAAAAGGTGTATGAGTCTAGCTCATCATCTTCCTCCTCCGACAATGAGAGTTATGCTTCCAAGAAAGAAAGAAAGAGGGAAAGCAAGGACGAACCCCTTACCATGGCAATGCTAGAAAAGAAACTTGCATCCCTTGATGTGAGCAAGGGAGCCTCGCTCTCTATCGACTATGACACCCTCCGTCAATCCATGTCAAAGCTTCCTAGAAAGTACAAGACACCCGACATTGCAAAATTCAATGGCACTACTTGTCCAAAAATCCATCTGGAAACCTACTCTTGGGCCATGCTACCTATGGGTGTCGATGACAACTTGCTAGCTCAATGCTTCCCTCAAACCCTTGATGGTGCCGCTAGAGATTGGTACATGACTCTTCCACTCTCCACAAGGCTTGATTGGCCACTCGCCAGTCGTGCCTTCCAAGAACATTTTGAGGACAACTCCACTTACCGCACCACTAGGAGAGACCTTGAGCAAACCAAGCAACTTCAAAACGAGTCATTCGCCGATTTTGTTAAAAGATGGAGGACCAAACTGACTAAAATCGTTGATAGGCCAAGCCTAGACGAACAAATTCATATCCTACTTCAATGTCTCCGCGAAGAGTACCAAGAGAAGCTTGCCGGCAATTACTTCCCTAGTTTCCTCGAACTCCATAAATCGGGCCTTAGAATTGATGAATTGATCCGTCTTAGAAAGAATTCAGAAAAGGAGAATTGTCCAACAAAGGGGAGCACCGGTCGGACCTATCATGATTTTGGTGGAACTACTCTCAAGGAAATGTTCGATGATCTAGTAGGCCAAGAAAAACTGAAGCCAATGGAAGATTACCATCCTAAGAAAATAAGAGAAGATTGGGACCACGACAAATTTTGCGATTACCATCAGTTTAGCGGTCATGACACCAATAATTGCTACAATTTGAGAGATGCCATCCAAGACTTGTATGAAGCCGGCAAGATCAACTGAAGTATCACCGCCTTGGGGCTCCGATTGTCCTCTCCCTTTTTCCTTTGAAAAAAAAAAGAAAAGAAAAAAAAATATAGATTAGGTAAACTTCCTAGTATGTTCTCGAAGAGTCGTTCTGTCATTCTAGTACATCTTTATCCTCTCTAGTTTGTGTCAAGTGAACTATCGAGTCTGTTTCGAATTTCCTTATCAATAAAAGTTATCTCTTTATCCTAAACACTTTCCCAAGAGTTGTTTTTCTTTATGAATATCATTTGATCCATGCTGAATAGTGGACCCTCATCACGAAAAATAGAAACTTCTAAACAAGTTTGAAATGAAAACTATCATTAGAAGGCTTAAGGCTAAACATTACTCCTGTTGAAAGTCGAAGATCAACAAGCGAAGGAAGCCAAAGGCGCTGCTATCAACATTCATCCCAAGAAGAGTGGGGCTACTCAATTCAAGGCTTTGAGAGTACAAAAATAAAAAGCTCGCTATGTCGAAACTCCTCAAATCGTCCTAGGCAAAAATAGAGCATCAAAAAAAAAAAAAAAAGAGAGAGAAAAAGAAAAACTCTCAAGCCTTCATCGCCCCACAACAAGGATGAAATTTCAACAAAGGCAAGAAGGACTCTCCCGCAAAGAAGAAGAGTCAAGTGATATCAATGAAGAAAAGAGGATCCCTCAACATCCTCTTACAATGAAGCCCGAATGGCAACGCAAATGAAGAAGACTTTCAACATCAATCCATAAAGAGAAATGTTTAGCCTTAATTCATACTAATGATTGACTTTCTTTTCAAACTCGTTAAGAAATTTCTAGATGATGCAAGGCCCATTAAAGGTAAAGCAACTTTTCTAGACCTTTGAGCCATATAGCGTTCTTTGTTGAGTCTAGGGGCTTCCTCTTAGCCATTCTCATACACACTCTTGAAATCCAAGCATCAAAACTGGGGCTTCCTAACCTTTCCTCCCCCAGTCAATCCCTACTCAAACTCTCGAGAGTAATCAAATCTGCATTAGGGGCTTTCCTCTTCGTTTCTCACTCTCATCATTAGAGAATACACTCCCCAAAAGAGTCAATGCTTGGATCATCTTCCAAAAAATAGAGTCCGTCTCTCCTCAACTAAACTTGAGATCTCATCTTTTTCCTTAATGAGATTCTTCCAACTGAGTCACCTTCGAGTACACATACTTTTCAAAAAAAAAAAAAGAGAATAGCTCGCTAGGTTGAAAACTCGTAAAGAGCGGCCTAGGCAAAAGTTAGAGCACAAAAACAAAAGACGCAAAAGAGATGCCCGCTAGATTGAAAACCCGAAAGGGCAGTCTAGGCAAAAACCAGGGTGCGTCACAAAAAAAAATCAAAGGGAAAAAGGAGGGGATCCTTCTTCGATTCACGCAGTCTCACAAGCATGTTCACGAAGTCATCTACAACATACAAGAAGTCTTGGGGCTTAGTGTCAAGAGAAGCCTTGGAAAATATGTGCTTTAGGTTAGACAGCATCAGTTCTACATAGCAAAAACCATTGGAGTGGTTTAAACCTTGTTCAGTCAATGATCATCACACGAGAAACTTAGGGGCTTGACGATGAAAAAAAAGTCCTACGACAACGGAAAAATCCTCGAAGCATCCTGAACCTTAGCGTTGAACTTGGGTTATCTCAACGGGATCCTATTAGACGATTGTCTCATTCGATCTTTAGATGGACCTCACGAGTTGGTCTTCTAAACCAAAATCTAAATCACAAACGATTTTCAATTCTCACATAATAGAACTCATTCTCCCCGCTGATCCTTGGAGTCAAGTGCACATTGATAGTCTTGAACAAACAAATGCTTAAGTGAATACATGTTGTTATGCAAATACTTTCACTAACCCTTGCAGGAATTAAAATGCGTAAGGCACGTCAAGTGCCTACTTTCAAAAATTAGATCAAACATGTTGAGTGTTTGGATTCCATCTACCTCCCCATATGTCAATGTATCCAATTAAGTGCGTCGAGCATCTCTTCAAGCGTCAAGCATCCATCGCGTCAAGCATCCATAGCGTCAAGCATCCATAGCGTCAAGCATCCATTGCGTCAAGCAACCATTGCGTCAAGCAACCATCGCGTCAAGAATCCATCACGTCAAGTGCCATGCGTCAAGCATATTCCAACAAAAAGCCCGATTCAACGCCCAGACAGGTGGATCGTCAACAATTAGGTGTGTCAAACATCTAAGATGTGTCAAGCATCTAGGGTCAGTATGTCAAATACTTACCTTATCAAAAGCCCGGTTCAACGCTCAGACAGGTGGATCGTCATCAATTAGGTGTGTCAAGCATCTAGGGTCAG
This sequence comes from Adenophora triphylla var. japonica, assembly GCA_022495995.1. Taxonomy (NCBI): domain Eukaryota; kingdom Viridiplantae; phylum Streptophyta; class Magnoliopsida; order Asterales; family Campanulaceae; genus Adenophora; species Adenophora triphylla. Next base: position 738,800 of record JAFEMH010000476.1, read on the forward strand.
TATGTCAAATACTTACCTCATCAAAAAGCCCGGTCTTGAATCGCCAGGATCGTCACCAAGTAGGTGTGTCAAGTATCTACAAGTAGTATGTCGAGTACTACTCATCAAAAAGCTCGGTCCCGAATCGCCAGGATCGTCACCTCAACAAGCTCGGTCTTGAATCGCCAGGATCGTCACCAAGTAGGTGTGTCAAGCATCTACAAGTAGTATGTCGAGTACTACTCAACAAAAAGCTCGGTCCCGAATCGCCAGGATCGTCACCTCAACAAAAGCTCGGTCCCGAATCTCCAGGATCGTCACCTCACTTCAGTCTCAAAAGAAAACCCAACAGAATGCAAAGGACCGGACATGTAAATCTTTGTTTTCTAACATCTTTCCCCGCAGGTTCGGAGCCCAAACAGGCGAATCTTCAGACAAACAGGTATATTCAGAATTGGGTCATGATTTGATTCCTCAGTATGGATTTGCCTTTTCAAAATATAAAATCTCCTCGATTTTCAAAAAAAAAATGATTTTCAAAATACCTAAAGCAGTCTTTTCGTGTTTTGGAGTCGAACTACGTTTTGGTCTGATTCTCCGATAGAGATACGTAGGCGGCTGCCTACGTATCAGAATGATGTCTTTTCTATCGACGACACTTCTTCTTTCATAAGACCTGTCACCGAGGGGCTCTGTAGACACCCCATTCTGAACTCATAATTACATGATTACACTACTTTTCATCTCTCCTTTATGTTTTGATGAAAGCATATCAGTTTCGTCATGTTTCGTTAAGTTTCTAACTAACCTCGTTAGTTTTGGACCTAATCGACTAACGGAACAACTGAAGAGGACAAAATAGTCATCAGACTAGTTATCTCGCACGAGATATCATATCTCGCGCGAGATATCCCCTCGACAGGATGTGCAGGAATCACTCTCCTTCTCCGTTTCAAACTCTTTTTTTGGATAAAACCTTATCAATTCGGGTATCCAATCAAAACTGAGTTCTGGAACCTTCCTAGGGGATTTTACCTCTCCACCTTCACCTCTCCAACCTCCTATAAATACTGGATGACTTTCAGTATTTCAGTGGTCGACAATTCTGATCCTTGATCAAGAACACACACAATTTGTTGGTTTCTTTCCATGAAAGACTCCTTCAAATCACTCAATAACAACTCCTAAAGTTTGTTCATCAACCTTGTTGATTAACAAACATCGAAGCCCGAATCAAAGGACCAAGGCGAAGCTCCGTCCGCATCAAGATCCAAGTCAAGGATCGAGGCGAAGCTCTGTCCGTATCAAGTTTCAACTCTAAACTTGAGTCGAAACTCTGTTCGAATCTCTTCTCAAAAAGGTAATCATCCTTTAATTTTCACTTCTCTTCTCAACCTCTCTATTGATTTTAGAGTAGTGTAATCCCATCAAAAGGATTAGCTTAGAGTCCCTTCAGTCAATGAAGGCGATCTCGAAGCATACAATCCGACATTTCTAATCAAGAAATTGATTAGGGTTTACTTGTTTTCTTTATTTATTTATTTTAAAGATTGAAAACCTCTCTTTTCTTTAGCAAGACCGATCTCCGGATTGGGTGAAATGGATGCTCCTTGACCTACCCATTTCATAACCTAAGCCCCGAACCCAAATCTCTTTCAGACCATCCCCATCAGTGACCCTGACCCAACCCAACCTCAAATAAAATATTAATTTATCTCACCCAACCCAACCCAACCTTATATAATTTATACTCCCATCAGTGACCTCGACCCAACCCAACGCAACCCAACCTTTTAAAAATAAAATTAATATATAAAATATATTAATTTTAAAAATATATTTATATAAATACAAAATCAAAATAATTTGATCAAAAAAAAAAAAAAAAAAAATAGAGAAAAGGCATAACCGGGGTCAACCGAAGGTTGGATGATTGCACGGAGTCATGAGATTTCATGACTTTCATTGATTTTTTTTTTTTTTTTAAGTGACTCTGACCTCATTGAAAAAGTCACCATAGTGACTGGTCTCAAAATGGTTTTCCTGTGTTTCCAATCGAATAATATAGGTGGCGACTCAAAAAGATGAAAAGATGAAATTTTCCTCACAACGCTACAACTACGCGCACCTTATATATCCTGTACACTTTGCACGCACGTCCCTTTAAACCCGGGGTGGTTTTTCAGCTGCAGTCACAGACAGCCTTACGATGCTCCCAGGCGCGCACGGAATCACCCCAAACTCCCCATGGCAGCCAGTGTCGACCAATGCACAGTCCGTGTCACACGTTTCAAAAAACCGTGACTTTTTGGTTGGTTTTTGGTCTAGTCCGTGTCATATATCCCAGTTGCATATCCCCGTAAAGGTCAAGCCTTAGTCCATAACGGAAGTCAAGATCTTTTGCTCAAGCAAAACTCTGCCGAAATTCTGACAAGGAAAAATCGATAGAATCTTGACTCTGAAATTGACGTTGACCTTGACCTGCACGGAATGCGTAAGAGTCGAGACCGAGTCTGTGCCAAAAGTCCAAAGATCTTCCGCACAAGCGGAGCTCTGCCAAAATTCCGACAAAGGAAAAAATGGCAAGATCTTGACTCCGACATTGACTTTGACCTTGACCTGCACGGAATGCGTAAGAGTCGAGACCAAGTCTATGCCAAAAATCTAAAAGATCTTTCGCTCAAGCGAAGCTCTGCCAAAATTCCGATGCGGAAAAATTGGAAAGATCTTGACCCGGCATTGACTTCGATTTTGACTCACGCACTGCATATGCAACTAAGTTCAATGTGACACTGTGTCATCCGGCTTTTACCGCCCGACCCATGCCTATTATCTCCTCGGACATTACCGAAAATTCAAAACGTCAATCGCGCAAGCGAAATTCTGCCGAAATTCTGTTAAGGCTAAAAGACGAGACTTTCCCGGTATTGCCTTGACTATAATTCGCATCGCTCGTGCATTAAAAGTTCCTATGACCCGCTAGACCCGTTAGGAGCGTTCTTCTCTCTCGGTCGGTGGGATCCGCGTGCCCTATAGGACCCTCGCCCGAGGCTGTCCACCCTGGGAGGTCGAAATACAGGTGGAATACGAGGGGCTTATAAACGTAGTGATGGAACCCACTGATCCAGGATCTAGAGTAGTTGCGAAAAAGAAGGGCAGAATCCCTTTTCCAACCAAATAAAAATTAATAAAAGACACTGTTTTAAGTAAACTAGAAGATTCTTAATTTGCATATTGCTTGAGCCTTCAGCCTAAACACCTACCCCGAGTCTAAACCTCTCCTATCCCTTTCCCGAAGCGAGAAAGAAGTGGGTGAGAACACCGGGTCAGCGACTTGTTAGCGCAGAATTCTCGGAACGGTTCGCGAGAATCCTCGGCTTTGTCGATCCGTAGAGTCGAGAATGGCCGATTTGACAGAGAACAGTACTGGTTTGGGTAACCAGATGACTAGGGAAGAAGAGCTAGCCTATAACCAATGCCCTCCTCCATCCACATATGATCTATTGCCAAGGACTACTCCTTTTCAGTCCTTCCCAATGTCCCAAGCCATCAGGGTCCCGACACCCTCTCCTCCTCAGATAAGACCTAGCTTTGTTCCCTACCAACAGAGAGCAAACGCCACAGCTATCCCCGTAACGCAGCCTCTGCATTACCCCATGGGACTCTTTCCCTCTTCTCAGCCCGAGCCAAATTTCCCTACCTTGGATTCCAGTACCAGCCTGACCTTTCTAACTTTGTCAACGCCTGTGAGTTTGCCTATCTACCAGACAGTGGCAGTGAAGAGTCAGTCGGAAATGAGAATAGGAATGGGTGGATTTACAGTGATGATGACAGTTCAGTAGAAGGAATGAACCTGGAATCAACAGAAGTGAAACCCGGAGGGCAAGATGAAGTAGAAAACCACGGACCTGGAATGGGAGATGGTATCACTTCAAAATGTGTCTGTAGCCTGTGTGAAGGTTCGGAAGAGAAAAAGGATGCAAGCTCAGATGAGGCAGCATACGAATTCTACATCCTAGAGTTCAATACTCCTTACAAAGACTTGGTCGGTGAATGGAGGAACTTGATCGAAGCTTTAGCTGAAAGAGGGAAGTGGGCTCCACCCGCCGATCTAGAACATATAAGCGTCATTGAGGCCAAACCCCCGTCGGGAAGAGTAGACTCCATTGCAGTGCTAAGAGTCACCCCTGAAACCTTGTCTGAAGAAGAGTGTATGGATGCCCTGGAAAGAGTCTTAAGGTTCGAAGCGACCCCGGTCCCCTTTATGTCCTATGATGACAATGATGTTTTCTTGGTAATCCCCAAGTCAGAGGAAAAGTCCAAGATACCCCTTATATGGCGCCAAGTATCCCGACCTGCTTTTGCCCTCATTGGTCATCAGAGTCAAGATGAGAGTTCTCACGAGAGTTACTGTAGTGATACTGAGGAAGACACAGTCGAAATGCCAGAAGGAACAGTAGAGGAGTGGTTAGCCCAGAAGCCGAAAAGCCCAGAAAATCTTCCTGACAGTAAAGAACAGGAACCCGCCATGAGGTTTGACCCCGCAGAAATCCTTCTCGATGATGGAATTTCCCACTTCAGAAAGTGTTTGGCCAACGTCAAAGATGCCGTCAGAAGGCTAACCCCTAAAGAAAAGAGGGATATGCTTGACAGTGACGAGGAATATGACCCCGCTCTGCTGAAAAAGTTGCTAGGTCCAAGTGAGGAAGCCATTAGCAAACCTCTAGGCTCTGATAATTCCTGTTGCATGCTGACCTTGAAAAGCCTGAATGAGGCTGTCAAGGCTACGAGTGAAAAGGATGAAGGCGAAATCGGCCGATCGCTAAGTCGGTTAAGAATTCCAAACCCCGAGAAGGCCGAAAGCCATTAACACAGGATCGGATTCGGGAAGCCGCCTATGCCTCTCGGTAGTGTCAATCAGTTAATCGGCGGGAATTGGCCATACGCCGGCAGAGCCCGCCTCGACTTTGAAAGAGGCGACGAGAATCCTCCGGTAGGAATGATGATTCGAGAGAAGTCTAATGTCTATGTGATGACTCGGTCCGGACGAGATGAGTGTTGAACGGCCTAAGGGTGACAAAAGAAATGCCGTCTACGAGCCGAAAAATGACAAAAGACCACATAAGCCGAGAAGCGAGAAAAGCCGGACTCGACAAGGAGGATCCGGTGCGACTCGGTTGAAGTGTACTCGAGGCCAATATCTCCTTGTGGTCCTGTTAACCTCTTCATACCCTCATAGTGAAACTAGAAGAAAGTTTGGCCAAGACCATGGTGCCCATAGATGTCACCCCGGATGAGGTCGTCCGGATGATTGGAAGTATCCATTACGGAAACATCATTACCTTCACCGACTTGGACACACGCCAAAGTATGGGGCTAGTCATAACGAACCTCTTTACATCACGGTCCGATTGGAAGAACGCCGGTTGCCACGGGTATTAGTCGATGGAGGGTGCAATGAATGTCTGCCCGGCAAAGATGATGGACTTATTGGATCTGAAGCCCACGGATTTGAAGCCTTCTAGTCAGACTATTAAGGCCTATGACTCCACTGCACGATCAGTTTTGGGGATTGCTACTCTCAAGTTATGGTTCGGGAAAAAGGTCATGGACGTTGACTTTCAAGTGATTGACATTCCGATTTCATTTACCGCTCTGCTGGGACGCCCTTGGATCCACCAGATAAACGGGGTAGCCTCTACTCTGCACCAATGCGTCAAATTTCAGTCAAGTGATGGTACTATCACCACTATTTACGGAGACAGTGTCACGGTGGAAGGAACCGGCCTTTGGAGGTATCCCGATATTGGAAATTAAGCATGATGATGAAGGGTTTGCCTTGACCGGATTCTCTGTAGCTTTTTCCAAAGCACAAGTGTGTTGCACTGACCTCACCACTACCTCCGATAAAATCCCCCCTGTCATGAGGATGATGAGAAAAATGGGTTATCTTCTGGGGCTTGGATTGGGCAAAAGACTGCAGGGTCGCAATACTATCATTGATGTAAAGGAACAGACTACCGGATATGGCTTGGGATACAAACCGAACTCTCGGGATGACAGAAAAGCTAAAGGCACAGTTCCAGGAAAACGAAGTGAAGGGGTCCATCTCCATCCCTACAGCTTGTCTCTGACCCATTACTTTACAAAAGGTGGGACTCAACACGATGAAAGTGACCATCGAGACTCCCTGAGGAGAACCCTTACGGAAGATCTTGAGAAAGTTAGGGAAAACCGGCAAATCCTGTTCGGAGAATGTTCCTCGACTTGCCGGACATTCACTGGAGCTACCACTACCGTTCGAACGAGTGTGTCACCAAGGAAACGAACGGTGTCAAAGGGTCGGCATCCTTCTCATCGGGGTAATGGATTTCTCCGCCTTTGAGTTAGCTCTTAGAAGATCGGCCGGATAGAAGGCGCCGGTAGTGAAGACGGTGAGTGGGGTTTGCAAAAGTTGTTTGATGAAGAAGCACGAGATCCCCTGATTTGATCGACTTCGGCTCGAGATGATGAGGTAGTTGCCGTAATTGGAGACGGTGGTGAAGAGCCTTTCGATCCCCGCACTTTGGTGACTAAGACAGATGCCGTTGAAGAATTGGGAGACATTCTCGGGGCCGATAGCCGGCCGACGGCAAATGATCATGGAGCTTGGATTGGTACCCCGTCCTTCTCAACCCGATCGTGTCAAACACCACATGTCGTCTATACGGTTGAGTCGGGAATCTTTGAATTCCGAGTCCTACGAGTCATCCGAAGGCCTCACGCTGAGGATTATGAACATGTAATCAATGTCATCTTTCCCCTTGCTTTGAATGAAATGACGGATCTTTAAGTATCCTCTTATTGCCAACTTAACAAATGATAAATTAACTCAAAACTTAACAACGAGTTAATAATGAATCATTTGAACAAGATGCAAACACACTAAACGAACAATACATTAAAGAAATCTTTAAGCGAGGTTACGGAAAAGAGGAAAACCGGGCCCAAGTGCCGAGGAGGTTTTGACAAGTGTTAACTTGGGTGCTTGTCGAGGAACCTAAAGAGACACAGATTGGAAGCTTCTTCCGGGGGTTGAAAGGGACAGGCTGGTTAATGCTCGAGAGAATACATGGACGTCTTTGCATGGTCGTACAAGGATATGCCGGGGCTAGATAGTTCAATAGTAGAGCACAGAATCCCTCTAGCACCGAGATGCTAAGCCGGTAAAGCGAGCGAGAAAAATCAAGCCGAGTGGTCTCTACGGGTCAAAGAAGAAATTGAGAAGCTACTGCGGGTAGGATTCATCGAGTCATCGAATATCCGACATGGTTGTCCAATATTGTGACCGTAACCAAGGCCAATGGGAAGGTGCTTATTCTTTGTGTAGATTTTCGGGATCTAAACAAGGCCGGCCCCAAAGACGATTACCCCTTGCCAAACATAGACATCTGGTGGACTCCACGCCAACTACGAAGTCAAATCCTTCGTTGACGGCTTTGCGAGGCTACAACCGAGATCAAGATGGCCGAAGAAGACCAAGAAAAGACGGCCTTCACCACACCGTGGGGAACTTCTTGCTATACGGTAATGCCATTTGGGCTTAAGAACGCCGGGGCTACTTATCGAAAGGCGGCGACCGCTCTTTTCATGACATGATCCACAAGGAGATTGAGGTCTACGTCGACGACATGATAATCCACTCCAAAGGCGAGGATGGGCAACACTTTGTTGACTGCGAAAGTTCTTTGAGAGGCTGAGACAACATTCCATGAGACTAAACCACTGCTAAATGCACCTTCGGAGTGACAAGGGGAAAAGTGCTTGGGTATATGGTCACGGAGCGAGGTATCGAAGTCGACCCCAGAAAGATCAAAGCCATTATGGACATGAGGCCACCTCAAACCCAGGACAGAAGTCAAAAGCTTTATGGGCAAAGCTGCGGTACATCGGCCGTTTCGTCAACCGGTTGACCACTATGTGCGAGCCCATTTTCAAGCTCATGAAGAAGAATGTAGACACGAGTGGACCGAAGAATGCCGGGATGCCTTTGACCGGATCAAGGCATACTTAGTACATCCTCCGGTACTATGCCCCCACATAGACAGAAACCTCTTACGCTCTATCTCACTGTCACCGATACGGCGGTTGGGGCTATGCTTGCTCGGGAGAAGAAAGACTCTCGGGTAGAAAATGCCATTTACTTTGTCGGCCGGAAGGCTGCGGGGAAGTGAGCTCAATTACTCGGCATGTGAAAAGACTTGTGCGGGAGGTAGTGCAGGTAGTCGGTAAGGCTGAAGCATTATATACAAGCCCACCCTGTGAACTTGGTCTCGAAAATGGACCCCATCAAGTACATCTTCGATAAGCCTTCCCTCTCGATGCGTCTAGCAAAATGGTCCTTCTTCTTAGTGAATACGACATCAACTACGTGACCGAGAAAGGCCATCAAGGGTCAAGCATTGTCGGACCATCGGCAAATTTTCCCGATAATGAGGACCGTGGGCACGAACCCCAATTCCCGAGATGAAGGGATCTTTGTAGTCGAGCACGAGAACCGATGGCGGCTTTTCTTTGATGGAGCCGCTAACAAAAGAGGAAATGGCGTAGGGATGCTCTTGGTCGATCCGAAAGATGAGCACACGCCCATAGCCCTTAAGTTGAACTTCCACGCCACGAACAATGTTGCCGAGTACGAGGCTTGCATTGCTTTGGTTTAGAAGCTGCCTTAGAAAGGAATGTCAAGGAGCTCGAAGTTTATGGAGACTCGGCCACGATCATCAACCGGGTCTCCAACAAATGGAAGGCTGTGGACCCTAATCTTCGGCGGTATCATGCCTATATGGAGGAGTTATTTGGACGGTTCGGAGAAGTGACTTTCCACTACTTGCGAGGAAAAGAAAAACGGTCGCGAGATGCCCTAGCTACTCTAGCCTCCTTTGGTAGAGATTCCCGAGGAAAAGCCATAAAACCCTTGAGTGGGTAGAAGAGAAGCCCCGGCTTTACATTTGTGAAGTAGACTTGGGACTGAGCCTATCAAGGAACCACTGGTACAATCAAATTTACCGGTTCCTCAAAGATGGAGAGTCGGCTTTCGAGAGACGAAGAAGGTAGACCAAAAGAAGGTGTCAAAGCCAAGAGCTTGCAAGCCACGAAAAGGTTGGCCTCCCATTATGTCATTTTAGGAGGCAACATACAAAAAGCGGTACCAAGGACCACTCCTCTTGTGCGTCACTCAAGAAAGGGCCGAGAGTTGATGACCGAAGTCCACAATGGTCCCTGCGGTCCTCATATGAATGCTAGAGCCACGATGCAAGTGATCCTCGAGAATGGGTTACTCTTTGGATTTCCATGGAGACAGGTGTGTCCGGCATGTCGAGCGTGTGACAAATGCCAACGGTTTGCCAACCTCAACCATCTCCCGCCTCATGACACATCTTGCATGACGACTCCTTGGCCGTTTGCAACTTGGGGTATTGACGTGATAGGGAAGATAGCCCCGGCGAAGCAATGGGCATGAATTTGTGTTAGTAGCCGTCGACTACTTCACCCAGTGGGTAGAGGCCAAGTCCTACAAGGTCCTCACTTCCAAGAAGGTGGCCCGGTTTATCAAGGAAAACATAATGTGTAGATATGGGGTGCCCAGTGAGATCATTTACGATAATGGGTCGCACTTTGAAGGAGGCTGCGATAGGTTCTTGTCGAGAATTTAGAATCACTCGCCACAAGTCATCCCCATACGGACCTCGGACTAACGGAGCCGTGGAAGGCTGCTAATAAGACGCTCGAACGGATCATCAGGAAAATGGCCACCCGTGGTCGTGATTGGCCGAAAAGCTGCACTGGCACTCAGGGCTACGAACGTCTGTCGGAAACGGCCACGGGGAGAAACTCCTTTTGCCTAACTTACGGGATGGAAGCGGTGTTACCGGTGGAGTTGGAAATCCCGTCATTAAGGGTCCTCTGGAAAACGGTGTCAACGAAGTAGAATGGCTACGTAGCCGGCATGATGAGTTGGCCACTGCTCGATGAAAGAAGGCTAAAAGCCATGGAGCACACCCGAGCCTACCGAGGCGAATGGCGAGCATTTGACAAAAAGGTCAAGGCCGGAGACATCAAAGAGGGTGACTTAGTGTTGAAAGTGAAGCCCCCTACCGGAGACAACCCCACAGGAAAATGGGAACCCGTTTGGATCGGCCGTATGTGGTGCGAGAAGATACTATCGGGAGGAGCCATGAAGCTTGCGGACACAGACGGCAATCCCTTTGTCCACCCGGTCAACGGTGATAAGCTCAGAAGGTACTATGTCTAAGAAATAAAAAAAAATAAAAAAAAAAGAGAAAAAAAATCTTAGTGCAAAAAGAGTAATACCCAGCTAGGTTGAAAACCCAAAAAGGCAGTCTAGGCAAAAACGGGGTTGCACATAAAAAAAAAAAAAAAAAAGAAAAAAATCTTAGTGCAAAAGAGTAATGCCCGGCTAAATTTGAAAACCCAAAAAGGGCGGTCTAGGCAAAAAACAGGGCTGCACATAAAAAAATTTCAAAAGTTCACCAGAATGAACTACGAAGACCTGAGCCCCTTAGTCTTTCTTGTAAAAGGGGAACGTAGGCAGCCATTTATGGTTCGGTCTAAACAATAAAAAAAAGGGCGATTAAGTCTCCATGAAATGCGTCCTAAACAATAAATAAAGGGCATTCAAGTTTTCATAAAACGGGTCCTAATCAATAAGACATCTGAAATTTCCATGAAATTGTGTCTTGATTAATTTCTAAGATAATATCTCTTGTTCATTACAAGTTAAAAACTTCTTGATGAGTTCAAGCACGGTCTACTCTTGACTCTGCTAACTTTGCTACAAAGATCTAAAATACAATAAAATGCCTAATAAACTCTTTGTGTTTGCAAAATGGCAATAAGGGAATCCTAAGAAAAGATCATCGGTCGTCATTCACTGAGTCTTCTTTGGTCTTCTTCCCTTTACCTCGACCCCGTCGAGTTTTCTTTCTCTTCTTCTCCATGATGTCGGTCTCCCTCATCCCGATCTCCGGTATCCTCACTGGAGCCTCCATTAAACCCGTGTCAATAAGTGCCCTCTCAATACGGGCACGAGTCCGCACTTCCTCCCTTCGAGCCTCGGTCGAGGAGCGACTTGAGAAAGCCTCTTATATCGAGCCTCCATATCTTTGATAAGGTCACCCGTGGTTATGGTGACTCGCCTTAGCTTCGAGTCTCCCTCGAGTCCTACTCGAGTCACGGTCGGCCCCAATAAAGCTGACGCCTCTCTCCCAATATGACTGAGTCGCTCCCGTCTCCCTCTCGTACCAATCCAAGTAGGCCGTAGTCAAGATGGTACTCTTCCTGCTCTGAGGATAGCCACAGGTGGGAAAACGGTGTATGTCCAAGCCCTCGAGAAGAATGAGAAGGCTGTTTGGATCTCTCATATCTAATGGCACCACCTCCATGGTACGGATGTCCTCCCAATCGCCCAACGGCTCTGTAAGGCCCAGGCTGCACGGATACCAAGCGGGGTATGTAGAAGGATGACCGGCGAGAACCACTGGAACCCTCACTATATAGGACTCCTGAAATGTCCTCTAGTACGCAACCTCCGGTGAGGTACCCACCGGTGAATATCCGAAGTGGATAACCTAGCCATCATCGGCTCCCGATCACCCTTGGTCCTGCTGTCGAGGTAAACCCCTCAGGAAATCACCCAAGGGCACTGAGTCGGCAAAGCCCTGCAAAGCCCCGAGCCTCTCCTGCAGCCACAAAGTCAACATGGCCGGACTCCCGAGACCTCATGAAACGGTCTCCTCTAGCCATCCTATCGATACCATGCGAGTCTCACCCAAAACCAATGGGACAATGTCCTTCCCGGCCACTGCAATCCCTAACCATGTCCAAGAGACCACCATGACAGATCCCCACGGACTCGGCGGTGAACGAGAGAAGAGAATATGCGAGAGGATAAAGGCATCCATAGCCACCGTGGTCGTAGCCATATCCGGAGACCCGAACACTGCCGGGATATCGAAAGGTCAATCCTGTCAGGAGCTATCATCATCCCCTCGGCCTCTCCCGAGAGATATGTGCGAGAAAAGATGCAAGCTTTGCCGCCGCGGCACATCTTCGATCGAGAGGAATCGATATAGCCTCAATTTCTGGACCCCCAATCAAGGCTCGGAAGTCTTCATAGGTTGGGACAATCTCATTGTAAGAAAAGCGATAAACGTGTCTCGGACGTCCCAAAACCTTCTTCTTTGCTCTCAAAAGGTCCCAATCGGGCGGGAGATCCCTCAAATGCCATAAAGATTTGATCTTGAAAGAAGAATCAAACAGCCCCTTGTGAGATTGAAAATTATATCTCACCCAAGATTGAAGATCGGACGAAGCGGTCTCTTTTCCCCCTTTGCAATCTAACGGGCTTCTCCATTGCAAGATGATCAAAGTTGACGTCTTTAGGCCAAATATGTGCTGCAGGAACAGTTGGGACAAGTCTAGAGTGAAAATGAAATGAAATGGCCAAGCCTTGATTTTATTTTGAAAAAACCGGTCCGACAGAGCTGTGAGCCGCACGGCCTCTTTTGCTCCGAGAGACCGAGACCGCGCGGCTTCATTTGCACGATGTGGAAAACAAATCTGCAGCAACCAAGTTGCTGCCCAAAGGAGTTTTCACCCCACTTTTCCAACAAAAACACATACAAAAACATATCCAAACACTAACCATGCGGTTATGTGTCATCACAAATCATTTTGGCCCGGTTTATTTACCCAATTCCAAGCAAAAAACTGCCCCGAGGCTCAAGTAATATGCAAATTCATAAAGCATAAATTAGAAAAGCAAATAAAACAGTAATACATTGTTTTCGCCCCATCGGCGCCCAAATAAAGCCAAAAATAAACAAAATGTGCATAAAATTGTTCATTGTTTGTTTTCCCTCCTAAATCGATTCTAGAGACCTCCTAGGCCTCTGATTCCTCCTCATCACTACTCAGCTCATAAAAGCTCGCCTCTCTCATCAAATCCTCACTGTCGCTCACATCGAAAGATGAACATTCACATGTTCATATTCAGCCGAATGCTCCAGGATGCCGGCATTGGGTCCCCGTCCCCGAGGCATGGCGCTAGAGGAGTACTCCGAAGCTGATGAGGTGGATGTCGTGCCCCCTACGTGCCTCCTTTTGCGCACGGGCTCCTGCACGTTCGCTGCAGCCTTTAAAGCGCAAGCCAGCTTCTTCAAAAGGGACCGGCATACATCTTTCCGGCCCCTATTACACGACCAAGCCATCATAAGTGCGAGGCTGGAACACGAGAAAAAGAAAGAAAATCTCGGAAAATCTTGAAATTGCAAAAAAGCAAAGAAGTCTAAAAAAAGGGAAAAGACCCTAAAGTGTACTTACGGTCTTTGTCCGTGGCGAGTATCTTGGGGCTCCCTAGTGTCGAGGACGGGTATCTGAACCTCCTCGGTACCCCATTGACTACATAAGAGAGATGAGCGGGAGGCATCGGCGGGTCGGTAGGCTCGGCCTCCCCATACCCACAGTGACGGCCCGGCTTCACTAGCTTCTGTGGCGTCCTCAATCGCTGCTCCACAAAAGTAGCATAAGGGGTAGCCCTGTCAAAATACTCCTCAACTGCTACGCCTGCCTGATATCTCTCTATGTCATCCGCCGACCAATCCACAGGCTGCGGCATCCGTCTTTGGAGGATCATGAGGGTAATGGCATCCAATGGAGGGATATGGCCATCTTTGCCTAGAGAAGCGGTCCCCAGATAGATGACATCGCATGTCAGCCCAGTCAACCACCGTCTCTGCCTCGTCGCCTCCACGGCCTCTCCTAGCAAAATCTCTGGATACCTCCCCCACGGGTAGAAATCCACTCCGTCATGCCCATCCCTGTTGATGATTGGTCTCACCATCTTGTAGTCAAAGGTGATTCGGGTCTTCCCGGTGAACTTGTCTCTCGCATCTCCCCTCCAGCGGATCATAGCGGGAAAGATGGTAGCATCGCTCTGTTGGTTCCAGGGAAAGAACCCGATCACCTCGCAAAACCAGACCTGCATGTTCAAAACATCAAAAGGGGTCATTTTCTCTCATAAAAGTCTCAAGACAAGAAAAGAGAAAGTAAAGAAGGTGAGAATACCTCAAGAGCAAAGGAGAAGCAATCCATCGAAGCGGCCTTATTCATTTGTACATGTCCGAGGAGAAGTAAAGCTCCGCCAATCCGGCCTCGCCCCGAGAGACCGTCCCAATCCCATCTACATCCTCCAAGGAGTCAAGAAGGCAAGTCATAGCCGGCGTCCCGAGAATTGGCAAAAATGGTGGTGACGGCATCAACCACACAAAAGCCCTCGCAAGGCTGGTGGCGGTCACCTCATTAGCGGCAAATTCCCGCATGCGGTTACGGGTGCCACCTCCACATTCTTAGTCTCCATCCCGAGCCCCTTAGGAATAAGCTCAAACCCAACCAAAGCTCTAAACTCCTCCGCCGTGATATGGTTCCTCCAGTCACAGGCCTCCCAGATGAGCGTAAGCCGGTGATAGCGGTGAAATCTGCGGGCGTCAGTCGGCTCCCCGGCTAAGGTGAAAGGCTGTGGGTGGTGTCCCACGGAACTCGAGAGGGCCTGGATCGAAGCCCTTGCTCTTCGAGGTAATGTGAATACCTCTGCCGATAGCCTCGATAAATAAATCCGGGTAGGTAGCCCTCGCTAGCTGCTTGGGGTTCACCCCATCCTTCTCAAAATCGGGCATCCTGCGCCGCCCCTCACTTTGCAATCTCGGAAGGCCCCCTAGACTTGTTCTCCTGTAGACAAGCACAACAAAAAGAAATGTGTCAGTCCTTCACCTCATTTCAAAAGCATGCATATATTCAAAAGTGCACATATTTTCAAAAGAAAAGCATTCATAAAATTTTTCTAGCATCCTATGCATAGAAAAACGTGTCTTTCATCACTTGAAACACATCATGTCAAGCACATTGCTCTCCTAAGCACAAAATCACAATTTTCAAAATTATTTGCACATAAGCATTAATTTTTCTCAAAAAATGGCATGCATGAATCCTTTTCATCATCCAAAATCCCGTTTTAGCATCCATGATCAAAAATTGACCTAGTTCTAGCACATGCAAGGACTCCGTCACATTTTAGACAATTATTTTTACTCTATTTTCAAAAAATGGGTCATTCTCATTATTTCTTAAGAAAATTGCACATGCATGATCGTTAATCTTCTTAGCCTCATAGGTTAATCATTAATATTCCAAAATCATCATCAAAAATCCTAGGAAAATTCGAGAAATTCCTAAAACTCGAGTCAAGCCCTAGAATCAATAAAAATTCAATCAAAATCGATGGAATTGAGCAAATTAAGAATGCTTACCCCAACCGATTGAGGATTCATCGATTTGTGCTCCCTCCTGCCCGGATAGAGCTCTGATGGAGGCGTAAGGAAGTCATACTTCCTCTCCGTGCGGACGAGCTCTTTCCTCCTCCTTCGAGCGGCCTCGGAGATGTTCCTCCTTGCTTGCCTTGGCATAGGATTCCCCTCCGGATCCATTTCAATCAGTAGAAGCAAGGGATTGAAGGATTTTTTGAAGAAATTCTCTCCCTCCTCTCTCTCTTCCTCGGCAATAGATGGGCGGCAACAATACCCAATGCCCGTTCAAATCTGATTTTAAATAATCTGGAAAAATCAAACTTCTAGCCGTGCGGCCTCTTTTGCCCCCGTCTCATGCCGGGCGACTTCTTTTGCCCTGAGCAGAAATTATAGTTTTTCCCCTGGACTTCCCACTTGGGCATATAATTCCTGTTATCCTTTAACTAGGATAACGTCGTTTTCTAAAAGATATCCGTTATCCCCTAAGCAAATAGACTTTCCTCCCCAGTCGCCTCCGTTACTTTCGTTATAACGGAATGACGCTAGGTGACAACCTCCGAATTGTCAAAGTTCAAAACTTAAGCTACCTCTATCACAGATTGAGAAGTACGCTCAAGTTCTCCAAACTTAAGCTACCTCTATCACAGATTGAGAAGTACACTCAAGTTCTCCAAACTTTAGCTACTTCTATCACAGATTGAGAAGTACGCTCAAGTTCTCCAAACTTCAGCTACCTCTATCTCCTCAATAGTGACGTAAGCTTTAGTCAAGTTAGGTGACAACCTCCATTAATTGTCAAAACCTTAAGGATCCTAGACATCGTTCCTAACTATCTAGTGATGCTTGAACTACGACCAAGGCTTGATTCCTCCGGGATACGTAGGTAGCCTTTCATAAAAGGTCCAGCCATCCGACCTCAGTGGTCACCCTATTCCATCATCGCTCCTTAGTGGTGAGGCAGCCTTTCATAAAGGTCCAGCCATCCGACCGCAGTGGTCACCCTCTTCCATCATCGCTCCCCAATGGTGAGGCAGCCTTTCATAAAAGGTCCAGCCATCTGACCACATTGATCGCCCCTTGTCATTCATCACTCCTCAGTGGTGAAGTAGCCCCTCATAGAGGTCCATATATCCGACCACATCGGTCACTTCTAGCATATCCCCAGTAGGATCAATCGCTTGACCTCCCAGGTCACTTTCTCTTCTATTTTCCCAGCAAGAGACCAGTTTTCTCTTCCCCTTTCCCCAGTGGATATCTATTCTGAACTACGGCCTGGCTTGATTCCTTCGGGGTACGTAGGTGTAAGTACCCAAATCCGGATCGTCCAAATCCGTCAGAAAGTTAACCGAAATCCGTTAACTGGCCCGCTCCAGGTTAACCGGAACTCGTTAAACTCCCGTTCTTTGTGCCAACGAGACGTCCGGGATCGCCCCGTGCATCCCGACGTCGAACCGTACTTAACACGTGTCATCTCACGTAAAAGTATGGCTTTCCCCGAAAACGCATTTTCCGGCACTTTCCGGGCTTTTCGGACATTTTCCTGATTTGTTATTTTAAAAACGGACAAAAGCGGACCAGGGAACGAATTCCCATAAATTTGGTGACTCGAGAGGGCACGTGGCGACCATGCCACCTCCCTCTAGTCACCCTTCAATCACAAATCAAGGCTAAAAGACCAAAATACCCCGATTTGCAAGCCTAGTCCTGGGACTCCCTGTGCACTTTTCCCGAAATTGCCGGCCAAGTCCCCCAGATTTCCAAAATACCCAAAAACCCCCTGGATTCGGTCAAGTCCGTCCAGGACTCCTACCGCAATTTTCACCCTATAAATAGAAGTTCTTTGTCAAAGGCAAAGGAGGACCAAATTCACTCCAAAAATCACCACCCCACGGCCTAGCGGTTTCGCCCCTTCCGAGCGCCCGTTTCGTCTCGATTCGCGTGAAACCTTCATATTTTGATCAAATACGCACCTTACTACTTCGAAACAACCTTTGGAATCACTTTCCGTGTCCCGTACACACCTCCCGAGCCAAAGGAGTCAACCCTAGCCATAGGTATAACTCCCTCTCTCTAAATCTCTCGTTCCGTCTCGGTTTACGCGCCAGTCGCTACAACCGTTTCGAACGTCATTATCGAAATGTAGACGCCTCCGTCTAACGGGGTCCGATACGTTTTAGCCCCTCGATCCTCTTCTCTTTCCGTAAGAGAAGTAATCACGGGTTAAAACGGCGTTCCGACCCCGTTCCGTTTACTTTTATTGTCATTTACCAATTCCGGATCGATCGATCCGTTGATCGTCATTTAATTTCTCGTCATTTACAAATCCGAAAGCACTGCCATTGGCCTCGTTGACTGTCATTTACAAATCCGAGCCGTTTGGCCTCGTTGATCGTCATTTACGAATCCGGATCGTTTGATTCCGTTGACACTGCTTTAAATACTGTCATTTACAAAGTCCGACCCGTTTGGATCGTGATAGTATTTACTTTTCAAAGTCCGAGTCGCAACCCGATTCATTGATCGCATATCATTTAAAACGCATTTTTCCCGTAAAAATCGTTAACAATGTAATGCCCGGTTCAAAACCGGAGTTCGTCCGTCGAACTCTCTTTCAAAACGCGCAAATGACGTTCGGCCTCCGAATGCTCATCTTCAAACAAAAACCCGCCATTTGACACTTAAAATCATTTGAAACGCATTTTTCCCGTAAAAATCGTTAACAATGACACGCCCGGTTAAAAAAAAACCGGAGTTCGACCTTCGAACTCCTTTTCAAACTCAAAATCGACGTTTGCCACGCAAACGCTCATTTCAAACTCAAAACCGACGTTTGTCATTCAAACGCTCGTCTTTTCAAACAAAGTCACCTAATCAACGTTTGTCATTCAAACCAAGATTAAGCTTGTCATTCAAGCCCCCATTTCAAAAAGACACACACACACACACACACACACACGATTTCGAGAAAGGTAGAAAGACTCGTCATGCGAGGCATTTTGGGCGATCTCGTAATACTCTACCCGAAACGTAACTTGACCTCCGAACCTAACAATCTCTGGTACAAAAAGATTTTTACTCGTTTTTGCTGCCAATAAAAATGATCCCCGTTTTCAAAGCCTTTTCCTAAGTTTTTGCTACCAATAAAAACGACACCTTTTCACAATAGCCGTTTCTCAACGTTTGGGCTCAAAATACAAAAACCGCGTGGCGACTCCTCATTTTTCCTTCCCATGAAGCGAGGTCTCAGACACCAACCCCTCCGCGAAAGACAACCGCCTTTCGCATCGCGCGAAATCCGGGTAATTTCAGTTGGCGACTCATTTGGGGAAAAGATACTTTTTCAAAACCGCCGATGTTTTCTAAAAGCCTTAAGGTGGGTCAAACTTTCGTTTACCCTTCCTCGTTTTCGTGTGTGTGAGTTCCTTTAAACCTCGAACGGTTTTTGTTTCGAAAGGCATTACATTGTCAACTTTTCAAAATCATACCATGTTTGTGCATCCCCATTCATGTTTGATTTTCATGCTGTCTTTTGAACTGTGCATCATATATTATTTAAGACACATTCTGAAAAATCTCTGTTTTTACTCAGAAAAAGAATTTTAGTGACCGCACACTACGCGCACTTGCTGCCTCGGAACACCGCACTTCACGTGCACTTGCTGCCTCGGTACACTGCACACTACAACCCTAACCCGGGATGGCCTTATCAGTTGCACTCCGATTGGTCTGCCAGACACCTTTCGGGGGCACACGGGGTCATCCCAAACATCCCATCCTCGCCCGTGTAAGCCATGCACTCTTTGTGTCACACTTTGTCCAAGACCCCGGTTGGTTTTTGGCTTAGCTCGTGTCATAAAGCCTAAGTGTATGTTTTTCACGCCGGGCCCCGCTCCGAGTCAAGCTCGAGAGTTTGAGACCAAAGGTCGTTCCCGACCCGAAGTCTTGATCTTTTCAGCCTTGACGTTGACGCGGAGCTCTGCCGAAAAATATACCCGAAGGTTCAATGTGACGCTGTGTCACCAAACCTCGCCGTATGTATCGTACCAGCCACAACTTGGCCAACGCTAAAAAGCTAAGGTCTCTCGCACAAGCGAGTCAGGAGAGGTCATGCCCAAATTTTGGCACGATCCCCGCCTTAACTTAAGGACGTTGACTTCGACTGTGGCCCGTACGTCACACACGTTGAAAGTTTGCGTGATCAGCTAGCCTTAAGTTCACTTTTTCCTTTGTCGGTGGAACTCGCTTGCCTTATCAGACCTCGCTCGGGATAGTCCGTCCTGAGAAAGATGATCTACAATGGAAACGAGGGGCTTATAAGCATAGTGGACGAGATCCACTTTGATTAGAGCTCTAGGATTAGTTGCGAAAAAGAAGACCCGCTCTTTTCCAACCGATTAGGACTCGAGAAAACGTGCTTTAAGTAAACATTAATCGGTAATCGCACATTGCACAAGCCCGAAAACCTTGAGCCAAATACCCTTTTCCGAAGCTAAACCCTTCCTTTCGTTCCACTGCGGCGAGCGTAAAGTGGATTCAGTTTCCGGGTCGGCGCCTTGCCCGGGATCACCGTAACGGCGGCGTCGAGACGGTTCTTCGGTTCCCTCGGTTCCCTCGGCGGAATTTCCGACATGTCTAGCTCACCGAGAAATCGTGACGGGGAAGGACCCCCGCCACCGTGCCAGATATGACATTGGAAGAAGCCATCCGGGCTTGTGAGGTTCACAAGAGGCGAAGAAGATCGGCGGAATTTCGTGGTACGGCTTTCGAATGAGCGTGGTATAGCGCCTATCCCCCGATCAGGACGGTACTTTTGTCACAGTCGAGGGATGACGATCTCCCGAAACCGGTTCACCAAACCTTCAATCGAGGTTCCTCCCCGCCAACTTACGGGATGCCTTCCAACCAAGGAAACAGTAGGCCTAGGCTCCATGTTGCCCACCTCTCGGGGCATCCACTGCCATTTTTGGTCGGCCCGGTGCTACTCCTATCACTCAATATCACCAGCGCACCGGCATTGGACCATCTCAGATGCCAATATTCCTCAATACCCTCCCGGGTTCGTCCCGTTGCCTATACGAATC